>VDFB02250691.1:0-21604 GCA_007258455.2 Sequoia sempervirens
GCTCTTGTTGGAGTACACATACTACCCATCTTTCCACCCTTGCAATTCTTGTCGTTATATCTGCTATATTTTTTTTTCTCCATTTACTCAAGTTATCAAAACACCAAAATTCTTTGGCTTTGCCTCCAGGGCCACAACCCTGGCGACTAGTTGGCAATCTGCCCGAGTGAGTGCGCAATGGACCCGGTTACAAGTGGGTTCACTCTCTCCTCCACAACTATGCCACCCCCATCCTGTGCGTTCGCCTAGGAAGAGTCCATGTCATTGCTGTTAATAGGCCGGACATAGCAAGAGAGTTCCTTAAGAAACACGACGCTATATTTGCTTCTCGCCCCATCACGATGGCTTCTGAATACTGCAGCGGAGGATTTCTATCCGTCGCACTGGTTCCGTGGGGAGACCAGTGGAAGAAAATGAGGCGCGCGCTTGCGTCGGAGGTGTTTACAACCTCACGCTTCAAGTGGTTGCAAGGTAAGCGGATGGAGGAGGCCGACAATCTGGTCCGCTGGATATGGAATCAATGCACCGCTCAATCTCACGCACAACCCAAGACTTTAATTAACATAAGAAGTTCTGTGAGGCACTACTGTGCAAATGTGATCAGAAAGCTCATCTTCAACAGGCGCTATTTTGCAAATGGAGGTGGTGAAAAGGATGGAGGTCCCGGTGCAGAGGAGGACGAGTATGTAGAAGCAATATTCAAGACGTTGTCTCTTTTGTTTAATATGTGCGTCTCTGATTACATGCCATGTTTGAGGTGGCTGGATATCGGAGGCAATGAGAAGGCCATGAAAAAAGCCATCCACATTGTGGATAAATATCACACACCACTCATCGAAGAAAGATTTCGTTTGAGGCGCGAATCTCTCTGTTTAGAGGAACCGCAAGACTTGTTGGACGTCCTGATTTCTATAAAAGACTCCTCTGACGGCAAACGCTTGCTCAGCTTGCAAGAGATCAAATCTCAAGTGACGGTAATTATCAATAACAATTATCAATAATTAGTATGACTATATTGTAATTACAGTCATCTATATATTTTAATTAAACTAACGCTAATCGAATGTGAAGGAATTGACATTGGCGGCAGTTGATAATCCGTCGAATGCCGTAGAATGGGCTTTAGCAGAGATGCTGTTGCAGCCAGAGATAATGCAGAAAGCCGTGGAGGAGATCGACACAGTTGTGGGTAAAGATCGATTAGTAGAAGAATCAGACCTTATGCAGCTGGTGTACGTGAAGGCGTGTGCAAAGGAGGCGCTGAGCTGCATCCGGTGGTACCCTTCAACGTTCCTCACATGTCCATGGAGGACAGCACAGTGGCTGGGTACCACATTCCCAAGGGCAGTTACGTAATACTGAGCCGCGTGGGATTGGGGCGAAACCCAAGCGTATGGGAAGACCCTCTGCGCTTCTGCCCCGATCGTTTCATGAAAGATGGAAGTGACGTGGGTGTAGAGTTGAGCGACCCTCAGCTACGTCTCCTTTCTTTCAGCACTGGAAGGCGGGGATGCATGGGAGTTGCTCTGGGCACTTCAATGACAGTGATGCTCTTAGCCCGCTTACTGCACTGCTTCCACTGGTCCACTGCTTCCGTGGCACCCATTCACCTTCAAGAAGGTCCGCATGATCTCTTCATGGCCACCCCTCTCCGTGCAATCGCAACCCCTCGCCTTCCCCACCACCTCTATCCATAACTATTGAAGAAATAAAATATCTGAAACAGAAAAAATAAAATGTAGTAGATAAAAAAAGCGTTTGCTTCTTCATACATAATTTTAGAAGTATTTAGAATGGTTAATAAAACTTCTAAAGAGAAAAATATAGAAAGAAAAGGAAGGTTGCATATGGCCTGGAATTTTATAGATACATTCTATAAATAAATATTATTTTCAACAGTAAAGTCTTTTGGAACATTTTATAAATAAACATTATTTCCAAATATTTTAATAATATTTATTTGAAGAAGATGATCCCATGATTTATTATATTAATAATTATATAGCAACTCTTTTGAGATATAACATGTTTCAGAGTTTAATAAATTTCTCTATAAGCAATGCTTTGGTAAATATGGCAACAATTTAATCTTCTATTTCACAAAACATTAACTTTATTACTTTCTTTTCAATCTTGAATCATGGACAAAGTGATGATGTACTTTTGTTTGCATCCTATATGATACACAAGATTTTTTTCTACCTTAATGGTGCTTTGGCTATCACAAATATGACAATTGGACAATCTTGTGGTTGTTGTGTTTCTTCAACTAGTCTTCTAAGCAATAACAATACTTGATATTCCTTTGATGAACCAATATATTTAGCTTATGTGGATGATAGTGATATTGTTGATTACTTTTTATAGGTCCATGAAATTGGTCTTGAACCAAGATGGAGAATACATCTAAATGTTGATTTTTTTTTATCATAAATGTCACTTGCATAAACAAGAATGTGAATACCCTAATAGAATAGGCTCTCCTCATATTTAGATTCAAATCCAAGTTGATAAGTACTTGAATGTATTTTAGTATTCTTTTAGCTACTGTCCAATATTAAATATGTGGATCTTTCATGTACCTAGATACAATGCCAACTGCATATGCAATATCTGCTCTCGTTATAGTGAGATACATTAAGAGACTTCCAAAGATTTGTCTAAACAATTCACCATCTAACTTATTTTGAGTGGTATTAGCACTCAATTTTAATCCTACTTCTCATGGTGTACTAGATGGTTTGTACTCCACATTACATTTTCTCAATACATCAAGAGAATATTTGATTTGAGAAATCATGATCCTTCCTTCTTCTTGAAATATTTGCATATCCAAAAAGTAGTGCATCAATCCTAGGTTAGTTATTTCAAAATATTTTTTAGGTTGATCCTTCATATTTTTAATGTACTATGTGTGATCTCTTATAACGATTAAATCATCTACATATAGTACAAAAATAGCAATTTTACTATCTCTATCCTTTACATAAACATCTAGAGTGTGTGGAATCAGTTATGGATGTTATCCCCTTAGGTTTAAAATGTCTTATGTGGGATCAAACAAGACAATTATATACCTCCAGTTTCCTTTTCGTTGGTAAGAGAATTTTAAAATATACAAAAACACTACTAACTAATTCATTCAAAATCATGAAGGATCTTTAAATCTTAGTTTAGAAAAAGATATATTTTTATAGGTATGACCACTTGTTTACTTGAGAGGTATTCTATTGTTAACATAGAATCCTAATTTATAGTAAGATCTGTGAGGTTTTCTTTCACAAAAACAAGAAGTTTGAACTTGCATCTCATAAATTCAACAAAGTTTTTGGAGGCTTGTTTAAGGTTTATGTTTAAATATAATGTCTTGAAATTTAAGATATAGAACATGACACAACACGAATAACAACAATACTAATATTGGCCCTGAGGTGTGGTAAAAATATAGGGTAGGGTTTTTCAAATAAATTTTTAGGGAGGGATAGCTAATAGAGAGGCAATAGTATTTATCAAAACTTTATATTTTTCAGTAAAATCAAGCTTTTCACTAGACAAAGCATTTATATATTTCTTGTTATTCAAGAAAGATTTAATATTTTATGTTATAACCAGCTGAATTTTGTATATCAATATACCCTTTGTGGTAGTTTATTTAAATTTTATTTAATTCTCATCAATCATAATGAGCCATATACAAAAGATGTTAGCATTATTATTAATATGGTTATAGTACATTGTGTATAGTGGCAGGTGTGTAGGTGTATACAGTTAACTATATACAATTGTTTCATTCAACCGATCATTCATTCAACTACTCACTTATTTTGATTGTGTAAATTCCTACTAACTCAATACTTCGTATTTTCCAACATTTGGTATCAAAGCATGTAATCAGACTAGGGACTGCTAGTCAAAGGTTTGATGATCTATAGAAAATCACATAGTTGTACTTGAAATGGCTCTAAAAGGTAATCTACCACACACAATCCCCTTTAATCACTTGGTTGTTAGCTTCAAACGTGTCAGGTAGCCCATATCAGACCATATGGAAATCTTTGTGGGTATATGGAATGTGTGAATAGGAGAGAACAATGGATACACATGGAGGAGGACGTACAATGTAAAATGCCATTTTATTGTTGAGGATGGATTCCTTTCTCTAAGGAGATGAAGTGAGACCCATAGTAAGAGACTATTTCTATGCATAGTGTGGTGATGACTAAATTTTATTGCAAAAAAAATGTATAAAATACACATGATTGCCCTTTCTTGGTCTTTTCATATGAAAATCTAGCCTAAAATGGTTTTTCTCTCGAGTGAGTGAGTAGTAGTTTGAATCCAATTTAAATAATGTGGATCTATGGTTTGATCAATGTCTACATATAGATTTCAACTTTTGAATGTTTGGTGGTTACATTTCAACTCTTGAACATTTGGTGGTTAATGATTACTTCAACAATGTTGATGAGTTGAAATTTGTGCACGTTGAATTCATTGAAGAATGATAAGGAAAGTAAATGTGTTTTTGAAAGGAAAGCTAGTTGCAGGTGAACATCTAAGTTCATAATCTTTGATATTTCTGTAAGTGCCTCAAAAATTCTTTGTACTATAGGGAGGCTTGTTTCTAAACATATCTGTGAGCTTATTTTACACAAAATTGATTATGAGGGTACTCAAGATTAGAGCAAGATTAATTATTAGAATGAAAAAGGATATAGTCCTCAATCAATAATTGTTAGGCAAATGATTTGTAAGGGTGCATTATTTGTTAAAGCTGTGTTTCTTTTTGCTATTAGTTCATTCACGATGAATGGTGTATCTACTAAAGGAGTTAATCAATTTTATGTGATTTTCACTTTCACAAAGATTATGTGAGTTGACTTGATGTAAGAAAAGATTTTGATAGATACTTTGAAAGGGAGGTTATGAAGAAGAAAAAACTATGTTGTTTTTTTTTGAGGTTGAGGAAAAATCAGAAAATCATGTAGCTCCACATAGAAATGAGGATTAGAAGGCATTAGTTGAACATGTACAAAAGGTGCAAGAAGTTATTCTTGATTGGAAACATTACTTGTATACTATATTTTCTCTAAAATCAAGAATGAAGCTTCATAAGTTAGTACCTTGATCCTTCAACATTGGAGATTGGTGGCACCTGAGGATGGAGGAATTTACATCATCTCAAGTTAGCTTCTCACTTGGAGATGATGCTCTGCATGAGAAGAAATTTTTTCTTTAACCTCTTGCTTTTCCCTATTATTGCTGATAGATTTAAAGAATAGGTATATTGTAAAGTTTGATTTTTGGAGACAGGTAAAGGGTTTGGTGAAGAGCTCAGTATGGATAGTTGTCCAGAGAGTTCATGAGACTATGAAAAAGGATTATACCTTTGCGAGGGTCAAGGAGACAATTTGGAGGATGGTTGTCCAATAATTATGGTTCAGACCAAGGATTATACCTTTATGAGGGTCAAGAAGACAAGTTGGAGGATGGTTTAATCCAATAATTATGGTTTGGACCAAGGATTATACCTTCATGAGGGTCAAGCAGACAACTTTGAGAATGGTTGTCCAATAATTATAGTCTATGATTTAGAAGTTCATGGGAGGAAGAACTCAAAAATCTAGCTTGGAGCTACACCTTTACGAAGGATATGAGGCGACTTGGACGAGTTCCACTTTATTCAGGATTTGTTTCTTAAAAAGGAAAATCTACTAAAAAATGTATACATATTTTGTAATCAGTCAGTTTTTTCATGTAAACCTTAGTGGGGGGGTCCCATGGCAAGGTGACTTTGTTGTTTTGGGAATGATGTAATAAGAGGGGAATATTAGAATTATTATTAATATGGCTATATTAAATTGTGTATAGTGGAGGGTCTATGGTTGTATAAACTTAACTATTTGTAACTATTTCATTCAATCACTCATTCATTCAGCTGCTTACTTCTTTTTCTTGTGTAAATTCCTTGCTATGCATCAATGAAACGACTCAATCCTTCACATTTTCCAAAAAAAGAAAGGTAAGAAATACAAAGAAAATCATGAGAGGCTATAATTTAATAAAGATATAATTTTTAACTGTAAAAGGAGGTCCTAGATTTAATTAGTATATTAATTTGAATCAATTATTTCTTTGCTTAACAATGGGACACAAACCAACCAGGGTGCTAGGATTGGCTAACTGCCGAAAAGGAGAGAAAAATTTCTCAAGCTTAGTTCCTTTATTACAAACGAAATAGAATGATTGAATATTATTCAAGTAAACTAATTATTACGAAGACCTAATTTCAAAATATAAATAATTGCACAAAAAATTAAAAATGACAAAAAAATGCAAATATGGGAAGAGAAAACATAGGGGAACCATGACAGTAAGAAGGGCTTGAAATGACCAAACAAGGGCAAGGGTGCCCAAATCTAAAAATGAGGGTTTTAAACATCTTCAATTGGGATCTAGAACTTACAGGTCTACATTGTACATTCACTATTTGAAATATATTTTCTTCACACCTAAATATATAAATCATAGAAAAAGAGAAGAGAGGGGGTGGCCATATAGGATTTTTTCCTTAGTCAAACCCCATTTTGGTATTTCTACCTCCCCAAAAAACTAATTTGATAATAGATAAAAATGTTTTCTCACAACCTTAAGTGTGCTTAAGACTATAATGAGCAATAAAATGTAAAATAATGAAAAAAACCCTACTAAATTACATTAGAGTGGAGTTCTCTATGACACAATTAGGAAAATGTAATATCCAATGCAAGAGAAATTCAAATACTCAAGGGAAAGCCAATATGTTAAAATACCTGACTTAGGATAGAAAAACAATCAAAGTCTAAAGATAAGAACCTACTCAAATAAAGTCAAACAGTTCTTGAAATATTCCAAAGAAATCCACAAAGCCTATATTCCACTTCAATAATTTTGATAAAATTTATAAATTTAAAAGAAAATTTCCTGTAATTCTATAAAATAGGATTTCAATTTTGACAAAGCTTCCTTGTAATTGTAGTTGTATATCTTTTGCACAAGATTTTTATGTTTAAATAAATTTAAGTGTGGAGTGACTCATTTCAGTTTGAATTTGAAGAATATTTTACCACCAAATATTGAAATTGAATTCACATCACACAAGAAAAAGGCTACCCCTAACTTATGACCTACTTTCTTAAGAAAAGCAATAATGCTACGACATCCTCACCATTGATTAACACTAATTTATTAGTTATTAGGACTAATATCTTAGCTACATATGTGGTTGTAATATTTTTGGCTATTGTTTGGTTGTATACTATCATAAAGTTGTTCTTCATTGGTGGAAGTGGTTCTATGACATGATTAAACACAGTTTGACACATTTTCCTCATATCAACACAATGTTGCAAGTCAAGGAAATTTGTTGAATTTATAAGTGTCTCCATGATTATCTAGTTGTATTTAGGGGGTTCAAGAAACATCTTGAATAGAAAAATTCTAGAATACTATAAATTCAACAATACTCTTTCATCTATGTGTCTTATCTTGTAAGCAACATGCTTTGCTTGATTGGGTTACAAATCCCGTCAAAATTAGTCTATAATGGGTTTCAAGTCCTATAATAGGGGAAATATTTTTTTGATTAATTGCAAGCAACATAATAAATTTAATGCCAATCAACAATAGAGCACAATGGAAAGCAAGAAACATAATAATATTGAAACAATATCACCTCGTCTTCAAGCCTCTAGTGATTGACCTATACTAGCCTTCTCCATCTTTCTGCAAATTGTATGATTTCCCTCATATTGAAGTGCAACTATTACCTATGCCTAAGACAAGCAAGATATTGAAGAATTGTATACTCAAGTACTCAAAATTTGCAAGCATGCTAAGTGTATGTGAATCAAAATTACTAGAGAGAGACCCTTTTTAAAGAATTCAAATTTGAAAATGGATGGACAAGATTAGAAGTTGGTAAAGCCCTAAGATCAAAGGCTAGAATTCAATGCGATGAGGACAACTAAATAAAATGTGGAGAATAAGTGAGATAGAGGTAGTTGGAAAATCAAATAATAATAGAAATTATTTGGTTTATGGAGGAAGGCTTACTTTTAGAAAATAATGGTTAAATTCATAAATGGGAATAAGACAAAAGACAATAAATAATTATTTTAATTGAAAGAAAAGGATAATGAACAAATTAAATAATTAATGGTAATTATTTAATTGTAGGTGAAAAATTAAAACAAGTAATTAAATAAACCATAAATTTATTTAATTGGAGGAATAAGTTAATTAGTGAAATATTTAAATAAATAAATATAAATTATTTATTTAAATAATCATGGAGGAGCACTTTAATTATGTCACGGGATAAGTGTAGTCATCAAAAAAAAAAAAATATGATTTGCAGGTCTAGGCCACTTTTATGTGTTTACAGGTCCCATCAAAAAGTATTTTACACCTAAAAAAAGACAATACTCTTTCATTAGCTAAGAAATAATCAATTTTTTAATTTATTTCTTCTTAAATATCATGATCCTCTATTCAAGTATAATGTCTCATTTTACTTTGAAAGAGTTAGTCAAGGAAAATAATTTTTGGCTATGAGCATTGTAATTTCCTTAACTAGGAATTATAAAAGGTCCTCTATGTGAAGGCTAGTTTAAGGACCCTCAATACATAAACAATAAATTTATATACAAGTATAGTTTATAATAATTAGGAGATCATGCAAAGAAAAATCAATCACAAGTAACATATACATAAGAGTGAGCATGGGATGTGGATGAAATGCCTTAAGTTGGCTCGTATGTGATTTACTAAGTTATCTTTAGTTGTTGCATTTTAAGGGAAAAACCTTATCCATGATGTAGTTTGATTTGATAAAATATGACTTGGAATCACTCTTTTTGAATAAGCTCTCATGTCTTCTTCATTGGCTACTTTAAAGCAGATTGCTCACAACAATGGTGTTAGCAATTGCTTTAAATTGGGAGCATACATTGACATTATCTTTCGACATTTCTCATGTTTGATTGTGCGATTTTCCTTCTTCTTGTGATGTGTCCTTCTCTTGGTGGTGTCATTGGGTTTAATTTCCTTCGACAGTGTGATATTTCTTTGATTTTTCCTCTCTTGGAGATATTAGGTATAATGTTCTCTAAGAAGAGACCTTACATGAATTAAGCAAAGATCCCTTTGAACAATCCTTTACATGCATAAATGTTCATAAGAACTTAACACAATTTGTTAGGCATTGTGAAGCTCAAAGTTTCAATTTTTGGTGCCCTATTGAAGTTATCACAGGGATAGCTTTCATATTGTTAGTATGACGAGAAGCCTAAACATGGGAATGACTTTCTCATTGTATGGTGGGAATTTGATATAGAGGCTTAACTTTCTCTCTAAGTCACCCTTTTTGGATACTAACCTACCAAATGTCTCCTCAAGTTTCCTTACCTTAGAGTGAGGGTGTTTTGGACAAACATATTAGACCTAGTCCACATCGTTGGGTATAGACTTTTGAGGCCCTATCCACTCTTTTTTTTTTCCTTTTCTTTCTTCTTTATGTCTCTTTGGCATTGTGTTTGTGCATCTTGGCGATTTGCATATCATACACCTTGTGTGTGTGCCTTTTGCACTTATATGTTGGTTGACATAGGATCTTGGATCACAGGAAGCAGCCACCTCCTTGATCTTTGTCATGCTATACCATCCACATTAGTACACTTGGATCCCTCTTGAATGTCTACTTTAGTGCAAGTTTGAAGCAAGTTCCTCCTCCGACTAAAGTGGGGGCTAACTGTAGTAATAGAAAAAGTATGCCTTTTCCTCACTTAATTTAGAAATAATAAATATTAAAATGAGCCTAATGTTTACTTGCTTATAGAAGATTATTGTAGCAATCAAGAGGCATTTCATCATGTCAAATATTTAGGTCATCATGCATGTTGTTGAGCTAATGTGGTGATGTAGTATTGGTGATCAAGTTCAAGCATTCAAGGCCTTTATCTTATTAAAGTTTCATGATCGAGATCTACAGTCATTGAGGCCACTTCATGCTTGTTTTCATATTTGCAATCCAAGGTTTCAACAAGGTTTGGTGAATTGTTACATGATTTTTTTCATTCATCATTCCTCCATGCTTTCATATTTCATTTCAAGGTCTAATTACCAAAATGGCATTTGACCGAGGCAAAGCCCTACTCCACAACACAATAATATTTTTTCATCTTTGTGTGTCAATTATGAATCTTAGTGAATTGGAGCATGAAGATCCTTTGAAGACAAAATTGCAAATGTTGTCAAATCTTTGAAGAAGTTGTCATCTTCATAGAAACTCACCTACAAGCCAGGATTCAGACTTTCTAATGTAGACATCAGAAAAGGTTAAAGCTATAGAAGACCTCTTGAGGCTACAAAATTTTCAGTGGAACCCTAATACTAGGAATAAATCACCACCTTGGGCATATGAGTCTTAGTATACCCATTTCTTCTATTTTTTGCACATCTTAATTTCTCAATAGAAGATTCCAGATTCTACACTCTAGAAACAACAAATTTTAGGGTTTTTAGATCTTGTTTAGACATATCCTATCCTCTAGGTACTTTTTTGCTTCTCTCTATTTAGTAATTTGATTTCATGTTTTAATTTTATAGGTTTTAGTGCATTAGGGTTTGCATTTCTCCTTTGAAGCTTCATTTTAATAGTGAACCCCCTTTTTAATCACACGTAAAGAAACCTCCTAGCAGTCCCTTCCCTCAATTGATTGACTTAGTTGAGGGATCTAGGTTTTCCTAATGAACTAAGAGTGAAAGAGGTCCTAAGCATAGTTCCATTGATCCCAAAAGGTGGACACCCTGTTTCCTTTAGTTCATGTACAACATTAGAGGAAATTATTATTATTATGTGTTGTAGCAAATTATCATTTGAGAAAAAATTTATTAGGCCACTGTATGGTTTACTTAATAAAAGTTGATAGTTCCCCATCATTTAATCAATTAAAATATTTAATTAAATTAACTTGGAAAACTTAAATCAATTAATCATATATATTCAATTAAATTCTTTTCAATGTCAATGTTAAAACACATAATGCTATGACTACCTTGTGTGGATAACTTCACACAATAGTTAAATTATAGAACATGGTTAAGTTAAAAAGGATAAATTCTCATATCATCAAATCTATGTTAAGGAGTGACCTTGGAGTGTTAAATCCATTGCAATTGATTGAATTGTTATTAAATTCTTATGCTCATTTATATGCTTTCAATACCAATGAGTGTAGATAATATTATATCATGATGGCCACGACAAGATTTATATTTAGTTTTTTTCATTAAAGAATTGGGTTTCCATGTCACTAAATGTTGGGAATGACATATTGCATCATAATAATATACATTCATTTAATTCTATTTAATAATTAGAAATATGATTAAGTATTCTAGTTGCGTGAGAAGTTATTTTAGTAGAAATAAAAATTCTTAAGATAATTTTTTAATGCTATTATTTTTTTTATTCCAATATTAATTGATGGTTATCATTACTTTTATTCTTATGTGTGGTATTAGTGTCTATAGTTATTTATGGTTCTTTCACAAAATTAGATATAAATTTGTATTGCTAAATTGTTTGGCACACTTCTACAAGTATGAAGGTGATCCCTATAAGTGTGGATATGAACTTTTATGTAAATATAAACTTGTAACTTATAGGCTTGGTGTCACTACATTTTTCTTTCTAAGACTTATGGACCTTGATATATGTTCTTTGCTTCTAATTAAAGATATCATGTTTATAAATATCTTTAGAGAATTTATTAAATTACAAGGCCCGCGTGCTAGCCAATCAAATATCTTGATTGATTAATTTAGGAAATATGAACTAAGTTCAATAATAATAGGAAATAATAGAATATGAAATGCTAAAAAGATCCTTTGTAATATTTTTGTATTTTTATTCTAAATGTGCTCATTGGCTTCCTAGATTACTAATTTTAAATTAGAGTTAATATTTAAGCACACCATCCTAGCATGCAATATAAAATATTTTAGGTTTTCTAGTTGGCTAATAATGACTGGAAAGGAAGGGAAGCTTGAGTCTAAATTAAGAAAGCCAAATTTAAAGATTTTGGTTTTAACTCAATAATTAGGAAAGTGATTTAGATAAATTTTACATGCCGAAATCATTTGAACTAGCATGATCAATTAACAGTTTTAGAGATCAACTCTATGTCCTAAAGATGACAGATCAAAAGAAGAGGAAAAGATGATCTAATCGTGTATCAATTTTGATAAAAAGAAATATCATATTATACATTAATCTACAAATAAAAAGTAACCTAGCAATTTTAATCTCAAAACTTATGGAACAACTAATTGGTAAACAATTTTCACTATTACAATATAGTTTAGGCATGCTTTATAATTTTGGCGTTGTTTAGGTTGTTCAATTATACAATTAAAAACACGCATATGGAGAAATTAGATATTTATTTATTATAATTTAAAATGTTGAATTTATAAAAAGTAAAATAAAGTTTTTCGTAGTTTTAAATTTCTTTTAGTAAATGTTTTTTATTCGAAAATTATAATAAAATTTCCCTTTTCATATCGAATTCCATTTAATATTGAACATATTTAAATGGAATGACTTGATACAAATACATATGTTCAAGTAATATATATTTTGTTTTAAGCTCAACTTATAATCCAATACCTTTTGTTATTATTTTATTACTATTAAAATCTATTTCCATAATCAAGATGATCATGTTACTACTTACACACATTCCACATAGTCCTGGTATTAAAATTGTGCAAAGTAGCCTAAACATTTGTAAATTTTCCCCATTTTAGTGAAAGCATTGCGATATCCATCACTCTCACTCTGACCTAGAATTTTAGTCACCCCTATCCATTATATAAATTTTTTCTGATGGTTTAGCCATATAAATTGCTTTAATTCAATATTTTAAGAAAAATATAAATTGTCAAATAATATGTTTAATTTATGAAAAAATAGTGTAAACATTCTTTATTAAAATACTTTTATCTATTGCACTAAACATATACATTAAATTTGAGAAAAATAAACATCCATCTTTAATAAAGTAATGGAAATTATTGAGTTAAATGATATTAGAATGAAAACAGAATAAAGAAAATATTTTTTTCCCTTGCTAAAAACTTGCATGATTATCACATTCTCAATAGTCACCATCAAAGCATGTATATTTTTTTTAAAACAAACGAAAATCCTATTTATGTCAAATTAGTGTTACATATATATATATATATATATATGAAAACAATGATAATTATTAGTAATAAATGAAAAAATCTTTAATTTACTCTAACCATTCACAACAAGTTTCTAAATACATATTAAAAATATTCAAGATAATTTAATTAAAACTATTTTATAAACAAGATTAATTATATTTTATCTTTGAAAATATTCCAAATAATATGAATTTTTATAATAAATATTCTAAACTAGTGTATATTAATATAGAACAATTAAAACCATTACTAATAAATGTAAAATCTTAAATTTATCATTACAATGCACGGTAAATTTCTAAATTCATATTAAAAAATGTTTGAAATAATCTTACAAAAAATATTCTAAAAATTTAAAATAATTATATTTTATGTTTGAAAATATTTTGAATTAAGACATTTTCTATAAAATAATATTAATATTATAAATTAAATTATTATTTTAAATTTATCTATAATAAATTTTGAAATTTTACTTTTGTAAAAAAATATATAACAAGTCAAACTATATGACGTAATAAATTGTAAAATTGTAATATACTTAAAAGGGTCACAGACCATAAAATTTCACACCTGCTCTTTCTTTTTCAACTCATCATGTAAGAAACGTCAATCAATCCAACCCTGTGAAAATACACTTTGACTGAAAAATACAATCAATTCAAAAATGCGTTTTCAGAAATAAATAGACAATATTCACGATGCGAAACAGTGTCGTAATTTTAATGTTTACGTAAGTCAATAGAATATGACATCCGTCACTCTCGCTTCCTCAGCTCGTGATGAGTATGTGTCGGGTCGACACAGTTTGCCTTTTAAAATCTCCAGAGGGAATTGACCTAAACGAGTTGAAATCTCCGCACGGCAAATGCACAGATTCATTCCATCGGAGGGCTAAGCACACGTGAAACTTGTGTATGAGTAAACCTTAGCCTATAAATTTTCGACGAATGACAACACTTCTCTCACAAAACAAATCTCATCTTACAGTAAAGCTCATCTTTGTTGGGTGATAATCGAGCGAGGCAGGGTTTTGCTTCTCTTTCCATGAGATGGATCACGCTTCTATGTTCAACGCCTCTTCTTCTTCGTTGTCTTCTACTGCATTCTTCTGGAATGGAAGAAACAACGTTCAGCACGATCCGATCGATACTGATTTTGTCGCGCTCTTGTTGAATTACACCATACCCATCTTTCCCACTCTTGCAATTCTTGTCATTATATCTGCTATATTTTTCCATTTAGTGAAGTCATCAACACGCCAAAGTTCTGTGGCTTTGCCTTCGAGGCCACAACCCCGGCCACTAGTTGGCAATCTTGCCCAAGTTAGTGTGCAATGGACCCCGGTACAAGTGATTCCTCTCTCCCTCCTGATTATATGCTACCCCCCATCACATGCGTTCGCCTAAAGGCGTCCGTCATTCTTCATTAATAGGCGGGACATAGCAAGAGAGTTCCTTAAGAAACACGACGCTATATTTGCTTCTCGCCCCATCACGATGGCTTCTGAATACTGCAGCGGAGGATTTCTATCCGTTGCACTGGTTCCGTGGGGAGATCAGTGGAAGAAAATGAGGCGCGTGCTTGCGTCGGAGGTGTTGACAACCTCACGCTTTAAGTGGTTGCAAGGCAGGCGGATGGAGAGAGGCGGGCAATGCGGTCCATTGGATGTGGTCGATGCAGCTCAATGTAAACTGACAAGACTATAATTAACATAAGTGTTGTGAGGCACTACAGTACCAAATGTGGTTAAGCTCATCTTCAATGGGCGCTACTTTGCAAGTGGAAGTGGTAATAAGGATGGAGTCACGTGCGGAGGAGGAAGAGTACGTGACACTATTCAAAGGTGTTGTCTTTTGTTTAATATAATAAATCTCACGATTACAGTACCATGTTTGAAATTGGTACAGATATGGAGGAAATGAGAGGCCATGAAAAAGCCATCCACACTATGGATAAATATCACACCCACTCATCGAAGAAAGTTTCGTTTGAGAATGTAGCTCTTGGAAGTGACATAGGAACTTGTTGGATGTCACAGTTTTCTATAAAGACTCCTCGACTGACAAACCCTTGCTCGGCAGGAAGATCAAATCTCAAGCGATGGTAATTGTCAATAACAATTATCAATAATTAGTATGGCCATATTGTAATTAAAGTCATCTATATATATTTTAATTAAACTAATGCTAATCTAATGTGCAGGAATTGAAATTGGTGGCAGTTGATAATCCGTCGAATGTTGTGGAATGGGCTTTAAGCGAGGAGATCTTTGTTGCAGCGGAGATAATGCGGCCGTGGGAGGGAGATCGGCACAATGTGGAGCATGGTCGGTTAGTAGAAGAATCAGACCTTATGCAGCTAATTAACGTGGCGTGTACAAAGGGAGGCAGGGTTGTCTGGGTGGAACCCTTCAACCTTCCTCACGCATCCATGGAGGGCCACAGTGTTTGCATTTTCCCACATTCCCAAGGCGATCCACGTATGCAGGCCGTGTGGGATTGGGGTGAAACCTTATGCATGTAGGAAGCCCTACTGCTGGCCACCTTACAGTCATTTCATGAAAGATATGGCAGCGATGTGGGTGGGTTGACGACCATAACTCCTCCTTTTCTTTCATGCTGGAAGGCGGGGGATGCATGGGAGGCACATCCTGGCACTTCAATGTGATGATGCTCTTAGCTATCAGTGAGCTGCCCTTTGGTCCAGATTTCCACAGCACCCATTCACCTTCAAGAAGGTCCGCATGATCTCTTTATGGCCACCCCTCTCCATGCAATCGCAACCCCTCGCCTTCCCCGCCACCTCTATCCATAACCATTGAAGAAATAAAATAACTGAAACAGAAAAAATAGAGTGTAGTAAATAAAACAAAATGTTTGCTTCTTCATACATAATTTTAGAAGTATTTAGAATGGTTAATAAAACTTCTAAAGAGAAAAGTATAAAAGAAAAGAAAAGGAAGGTTGCATATGCTGGAATGTTTCATAGACTGTGATTTTTTAGATACATTTCATAAATAAATATTATTTCTAAATAGTGGAGTCTTTTGGATACATTCTATTAATAAACATTATTTTCAACACCTCTCATAGTATTTATTTAAGAAAGATAATCACAACATTTATTATGTTAATAATTGTATAGCAACTTCCTTTAGATATAACATGTCCCATCGACAAATTTCTCTATAGTAATGCTTTGGTAAATATGTCAACACTTTAATCTTCTATTTCACAAAACTTTAACTATATTACTTGTTTTTCAATCAAGTCATGAGCAAAGTGATGATGTACTTCTATGTGTTTAGATCCAACATGATATAGGATTTTCTTCTAGCTTAATGGTGCTTTGACTATCACAAAATATAATAGTTGGACAATCTTGTGGTTGTTGTGTTTCTTCAACTAGTCTTTTAGGCCATCGCACTAAATGGTATGCCTTTGATGAACCAATGTACTTAGCTTATGTGGATGATAGTGATATTGTTGATTACCTCTTACAAGTCCATGAAATTCGTCTTGAACCAAGATGAAAAATATATCAAAAAGTTATTTTATTTTATTTTGTCATAGTAGCCACTTGCATAACAAGAATGTGAATATCCTAATAGAATAGGCTCTCCTCATATTTAGATTCAAATTCATGTTGATAAGTACTTGAATGTATTTTAGTATTCTTTTAGCTACTATCCAATATTAAATATGTGGATCTTTCATGTACCTAGATACAATGCCAACTGCATATGCAATATCTGCTCTCGTTATAGTGAGATACATTAAGAGACTATCTAGCACTCACAAAAGGATATGAATATCACAGTGAAACTTTCCTGGGAATTGGACATTCCGACAGGTGAATAATATCTTTCTGTGGATGTTCATTTACTTGTCAAACCAGGGGACGTAGACTTTAAATGGCGCAGCAAAATATATGCACTGGGAATTTGTTTTAGTCAAATCTTAGCAAAAAAACATACTGGAAAGAAATTTTATCTAAGCTACAGAATGGTAATGCAAAATTCTTTAACTTTCGACACAAACCATGGTAGCCTTATATGAGAGCAGTCACAGGGATGGACTCTCTATCTTGCCCGGGGAGGCGATGTAGGCAGGTTGCCTAAAACTTCAAAAGATGAAAGCTAACTGGATATCAGCAGAAAAGAACATCTAACTAATTAACTATAGATACTTACTAAGTGGGCCCCCTTAGCAAGCATCTACTGATTACACAGATGTTGAACTCAGAACTTCATCGATCTTTATTCATGAAAACAGAACGAAATACATTGTCTTGTTGGTGTGAAAACTAACAACAAACTCTGCTTCTGGTCAAACAGATTATGTCTTTCATTATCATCTGTGATTCTTACGCGGTCTCTGCTACTTTCTGTTTCTATCTTACCTAAAAATCATCTATTACTCATTCTATTAAATAACCTACCACTACCTCGCTTGTGAGGAGAAGTATCTTATTTTAAATTAAAGAACAACTAACTAACTAACTTCATCAAAGAAAGGCATTGGAAGTAAGTATATCCACTGAATCAAGGAACAAACTTCATAAATGAATTTGTATTCCAGCGATTCGGAGAGAGAATCTAGCGCTCCTCTCTCCGGATTGTTTCATTAAAAATCTTTTCCAAATTAGTTTGGTCAAAGAGTCTTTGGTGGAGCTTCCTCAAAGTCGTGCAGGAAATGGGCTTTACTGCAAGGCCGAGATCGGCTGCGCTTGACTCGATCATTCTTCAACAACCTGCGAAACAAAAGGTAACAGACGCGCAAGAAAAGGCATATGGTACATACACGATATCTATTCATTAATCACACATTTCAAATCTACTTCACCATTCAAAAACTGTATACGATATACTAGCCATTTTTTGGGAGTCAACAGGGCAATAAATGCAATCAAGTCAACACAATAGGCTGCAGGAATATAAAAGTGTCTTGCTACAGGATATCCCCATAAAAGGTTTCAACAAAGTTTAAACAGACATGAAATAGCAAAAATGAAGTCATTTAAAAGTTTATCATAACATCAAATTATGAGCATATTTTAGGCTCATCACTGCCCCCTACTTAGCCCAATGCTGGTCCTCCAGCATTAACTTTCCTGGTGGTTTCTCTGAAGTCAGTAGTGGTTGCATGACTCTGGAATGGATGTCCAAACTTGTAATAGAATCCTCTGAAATCCTGACACCTTTCATATCTGCGGTCTTCTAATTCACTGTTAAGATTTGTAGCCTGATGAGGATACAGGGGCCACATTAGCACAAGGGGTCTGAATGTCAGTGGCAGCCACAATTCAAATCTTGTTTGAAGTCCTAATTGAATATATCTGCTGGTTCGTTTGAGTGTAGCTGTAAAGTTTAAGGGACCATGTGGTTCTGACTTTCTTAACCCAACAGTCAATTTTTCCCATCTTTTCTCAGTTCTGGTATATGTTAATCTCCAAAATGAATATTGCTGTGCCTGGAATTCATCATATACTTTCTTTCTGATGTCAAATATTTTTGCTCTGGTTGAAACATTATTAATACCATATGTCAATGCAAACCAATCTTTCAGCATTGCATGTGGGTTTGAACTTTGAGAGCGTAATGGGACAGACTCTGTTTTCTCAATTTCCTCATACGTTTCCCACTGTCTGCCATAATTCACCTCATTTGCTGCCCACGACATGAATGCTCTCAAATGAATATCACCAATGTATGGAAGAGGATTCCATTCTGTTTCAAGTGGTATTAAAAATCCATGCAAATAGAATTCACATAGAGAATTCCTTAACTAGTTAGGGGCTGCTTGATATGCTTCATAAAACTCTTTGGCAGAATGAATTATGGGGTCTTGGTTTCTGGAAATTTTCATCAATTGAAACCATAAAAACTATTCTTTGAGGCACAGAGCATAAACTCTGGGTGGCGGTCTGCATTCCATAATTTGACCAGTTACCTTTAGCATTTCGTCCATTTTTGCTTTCAATTCAGCAATTTCCTATTTCTGATTTTCAATTTTCTTTTTCAATTTCTTCTTTTCTATTTGCCACAGACTTTGTTGCATATCAGTCTGGGCAATGTGTCGAAAAGTCATAGTTTGCAGTGTAACTGTTTCCCAATTATTTTTAACAAATTCCAGAAATTCAATTAAAAAGGTCCTCCTATACACAACAATGGCTTTACACATTGCAGGATGAAATATAACTTCATTAGGCACATTTAGTTGTTCAGCCTGTTCTTGTTCTTGCTGCAGGATAAATTCTTCTTGTTGCTGCGGTGAAAAAGTCTGAGCTTCCTCCGAGAATTGCATAGCAGCATTAACCAGATCATCAAGACTTGGCAACTCATGCCCATTATGCCCTGCTTCTTTTGTCTCTACTTGTTCCTCTTCAGGAACGACCGAACTCTGAGCAACATTCTCAGATTCATTCTGAGAAACATTAAATTCAGATTTAACAGACCCTTCTGAAATTACAATTACCTCAGGTTTCGGTGAAACAGGGGAGGTCCTAAATTGTTTCCTTGTGGAAACCCTTCTTGGTATTGATGTGGCTGCAGGAGGTGTTCCGGTAGGTTTTCTTTTTCTTGTTTGTTCAAGGGGCTCTGCCCTACTAGAGGATGATGGTGAGCTGGAAATATCAACAGCTGTTGCTGTAGGAGAAACTGCTGCAGGGGAAGGTGCTACAGGAGAGGAGCATTGCCTTTTCTGAGAATGAGGGTCAGATTTTGGGGACCCTTCTACCTTTGATTTTCCTTTCTCCCTCCTAGCGGCAGACCTAGTTTGTACCCTAGCAGAGGATTTAGCTGTGACAGCTACAGGATCAGATGCTACAGGAGTAGATGACCCTTGCCCTATTCCACTAGTAGATGCAATTTCTTTCTTCTTTCTTTGAGGCCGTGGGGTAATTACCCTAGGGGGTTGTGGAGGTTGTAAACTCTTTTGGGCAACAAATTGTTGCCAGTAGAGAGGTGAAACGTCTCTCAAAGAGCGCTCAATAAGCAATTTAATAAGGCCATGATGAGTGACAGAGTTATCTTTCCCTTGTTGAGTTCCATGGGCACTTTGCTCTAAAAACTTTAACAAGAAATTTAGAATATTCATAGCCAACCCATGCCTTATATGGCTTAATAATTTAAAATGATGCGAATGCAGATAGGAAAAACGGCCTTCACAGGTTAAATACCTCATTATATAAGTGGCATACTCTGAATATGGAAGAGGCAGTGACACCCGCTTGCATCCTTGCTTGGAGATGTCCAGAGCTCCATTAGCAGGCATCAAAAATTCAGCCCTTGCAGCTGCAGCATCTGAAGAAAAGTTTTCTCCAACGGCTGGGAGCCCGGTTACCTCAGCAATTCTGTCTTCGGTTGCAACAACTGTTAGACCCCATACGGTGGCTTCCCCTTCAGAAAGTGTTCTCAAAAATTATGTCGCAGCCTCCTCATCAAAATCATTTAAACTCAAAAAATAATTTAACCATCCACAGAGGCTAAATGCTTGGGCTGTCTGTGGGTTTTGCAACAACAATTCATGAGCTACAGGCTCATGTCGTACCAACTGACCACCCATGTCTGCAGTTTTTCTAGCTGAACTCAATTTCTTGCTGAAGATTCAAATTCTTTATTTCCTTTTCTGCTCTGGTTTTTCTTCGTCAGGCCGCCACATTTCTTTCTTTTTTCCAAAAATGAACTTTCTTAAACAAGTAGTCTTAATCGTAGTTTGCAAGAAAAAGATGCATTAAAGAAGGTCATGCAATCACGTTTGGAAAGTACCAGAAATATATTAAAGAAAGATTATTTTGCAGTTATGGCAGCGGTGAAAAGATAGGCTTCAAACGATGAATTACCCCGCCCCCTACTTAAAAGATGACATGTGTCCTCACATGTACTAAAAAATAGGTAGAGATTCGGGTGATAATGATCGGTACATGCATAACAGTAATTGAATGGAATGAAATAAATCAAATATGCGATATGAAAAGATATGGCGTACCTTTAGTAATTGCACGTACGTGTGAAGAAAGATGATGGCGCTGCATGAATTGACAAGTTGGAAAGATATCTGAATTAAGGTTGATGCAGACGGATGAAGTGGACGGGTGACATGGGCGGATGAAATGTACGAATGAAATGGATGGATGGAATGGATTGATGGAAGATAAAGAAATGAGGTGGGGGCGATAAATTTAAATGGAGAAAAGGGGTTTTCTTAAAAAGAAAACCTTTATTATGGGCATGCTTTTTGAAAATTAGAGGAACGCTGCAGGAGAAAGGCCAGAGCCTTCGGCTGCAGGAAGAGTAGCAGGAGGAACCTGAATGAACTGCTTC
>VDFB02250692.1:0-10370 GCA_007258455.2 Sequoia sempervirens
TTAATACAATTTGAAATGAACAATTCATGCCACCACACCTAATGTGTTTTACATCTTTGATTCAAAATGTTGTAGATGTTGTCAGGTCCATTGATGTGGACTTAGACAAATATCATGTATGGAGAGAGGATAGGAGATGTTTTTATTCATATAGACTCTCCTATAGGTACATCCTTGACCTTAAAATCTCAAAAGCCCATTTAGCTCCATATTTTATCAACCCCATCACCAATCAACCAATTCCAACAAACAAACCAAGAATATCAATTAGGTGGTGTAGACATCCAAAGATGGTCGCTAATTTTAGGGATCGGTGGTGTATGGTATTTGATCATCCACCACATGCTAATTATGAGGTTCCTCTCTATTTTTTGACAAAAATAATATGCAGAGTTTGTGTTGGGTTTGAAACCCAACTATTTTGATTTCAAATCATTCTAGGGTGTTGGTGGCGGCATGCCACAATAGAGGTTAGGGGCACAGGTTGATCTCGAATGACCCATTCCTTCTCAACCTCTTGTTGATCCTCCTTTTGTTGTCATTCTTGCACCCATCCAACATCATGTGGTGGTATCCACACTAGGAGCATTTAGTGTGCTCTCAGCTAACCTGGATGAGTAGACTACTAAGATGGCAGTTGGGCTTAGTGGGCGAGATTGTCGAGGAGCATTAGGTGGAGCTGGTCCTAGTACCAGTCCATGTGTATCAATGCCTCATTTTTGTATGAGTCGTAATTGATTATGTTATGGACCTGATCAGGCTATATCCACTTTAGTTGCACACAGAGCATTTGATGATATCACTTCATATATATATTTTTTATGTGTTGATGATCACTGTATAGATCATCCTACTACAGAGGTGTATATATATGTGTGTGTGTGTGTGTACATGATGAATTTATAACAATTTTAAGCATGTGTTTTTAATGAACATATATCAAAAACATTATAATATTTTAACAATAAAATTATTTGGTGTAGATGATGGTCACAAGGACATAAATTGCTTTATTTGATCGATTATGTTTTGGTAACACCTATGGAACTATTTTCATTTAGGTATTTTGATTAATTTTTAAATATATTTTTAATTTGTAAATTAGTCTTGAGCATGTGTTAAATATTTATGTTGGTTGAAGTCATCTAATTTCACGTTGGATCCATTGGGGGTGTATGGTGAGCCTCCTCCATTGTCCGACATCTCATTAGACCACTCGTATGTATATTGTTTTAAAAACTATCTTAGAAATTTGTATTTTTGAATTCACTATATATCAAACATGCATGTACTTATGTAAAAATATATGTCTATGTAGGTTGACACGACCATCGAGATGGGTATTGCACACCCAATTGATCCAAGACAATTTTAGGTTGTTTAAAAAAATTTATGTGTGCATAATTTGTAGGTTTTTAAATAGATTAAAACAAAAATTGGTACACTTGAATATATATGTTTTAACCTAATTTGTATATGTTTCATCCTAGATATTTGTGTTCACATGACATTGGAGTTGAGGTTTGTGTGGAGCTATTGTGATTGTTATGCTTGTGGTCATGTGTTATTGTATTTTATTATTATTTAGTGACAACATGAGAGGCTCTTTTATATCTTTCATTTTTGATTGTGGAGAACGAGATATGGGGACTAGTAGTGAGGGTTTATTTGCAACATGTTTTATTTGTAGGTTTGCATAATTATGGATGTTCTTGGCACTAAATGATATGTGTTAGTTACACCTTCTATATTGTAGAGGTGACGTGGTGGATCTTTAGATGGCGATCATTTTATATTTGACACTACCCATGCAATAGGGTTATAGGATGGTTGTGATTTATGGATTAGGTTGGTATGTAGATGACACAAGGTTTACCTATTATGATGAGTATAACTTGTGTTTAAGGTATGGTTAGTTGGATGTGTTAGAAAATAGTTGTGGTTTCTATTCCAACTATGGTGATGATTTCTCGCTAGCTATTGAAGCATATTTATTACCATTAAATTTAGTTTTTGTGTTTGTATATCAATTTAATGCAGGAAATCTTATCTATAGTAAAGATAATGAACATGTGGTCAAGGTCTAGCCCTATTAAGTGAGATAGGGAAAGAAAGAAGAATACTCCAAATATATATTATAGGAAAAAAGCACCACATAATGAGAATACATACAAATGCATGCATCTGATCACATCACCAAGAAGTCTTTCATAATAAAATACCATGCTACTAAAAAGTAGGTAAAAAGCTCCTATGATGCTTGGAAGTATGTAAATAATATTTGAAAGAGAAGATCTTGGGAGATAAGCACTTGATGATACTCTGGTATACAAAAGAAAAAGGTGGTGGACACTCCTGATCAAACATCCCCATATAGAAGTTATTGAAAAAGTTAATTAAAACTGGTACTTACTTGAATAAAGTTTGTAGACCATAAAGAGTATTACAGTACAATTATTACATACACACCTAGAAATACATTCAAGGTAGGATAACATAAAATTGTATGATAAAAGACACCATGTTTAGTTGTTCTACCAACTGAAATGTCTCTGATTATACAAAACATAGTACACAAACCAATATAAAATAATAAAACACATTGAAAATGGAGGTAATTATTGTAGCTTAATACTTTGTAAACCTATGAGATTGTAGATCTAATTAAGTGTTTTTTGTTACAAATTATTTGTATGTGATTATTTGTTTAGATTCATTTTACCAATTGTAGAAGTAGATAGAAGATTGTAGAAGAATAAGACTAGAAGATAGAAGTCACAAATCATATACCGTGGAGAAACCCTTTCGAGAAAAAACTCCACCACTAGTGCTTGTATTATTTAACCTTAGAACAAGATTACAATAATTATTTATCAATCCTTGCTTGAGATGCTTCTTTTTCCTTCAACAATTCTTCTTTACAACCTACAATAAACTCTCATGTGTCCAAGCATGAATTCACACATCCTGTGCTATGCTTCACAAAAATATTCTCTTAGAACTATCTTCAACTTGCTGCAATAAATAGACAATTGTGAACATTGTAAACTCAAGGTTGAAAATTACAAGAGGATAAAAGCTCCTCACAAATATCTACGCCATTCCCTTGCAAGTAGAGTTATTATGTGAAAAATAATGTCAAACCAAGTCCTTCATCAATTTGGGCATCCCAAACTGAAGTCTTAACTGATTGTTGGTTTCAAAGATATCTTGTAAGCTTCTCCTCAAAGTTGGTGCCCAAGAATGGGCTCCACTTAACTAAGCCTTGTAAATATCTTCTTATGCAAGGGTGTTAACTCCAAGATCTCAACTTGGGCGTCCAAGGTGGGTCCAAGTCAATACATTAATGAACATATCTCTCTCCATCAATTCATGCAAACATGATGCATGATTGATCATCCCATATAACTCAATGTAGCCACTGTTATCTTGTCGCGCAACTCTGAGTCGTGAGTCATGCATTCCAGTCAACTAAAGTCAACTAGCATTCAAACGAAACTAACTGCAATACACGGCTAAAGATAACTAAAGTGAACTAAATTGAACTCCATAATATAAATATCAATTCCTAACTTCTAGGATATTTACATGCATTCATGAAATGTTATCTTTCCTCCAAGCAGTTAGTGTTGAACTCCAAGGTGGGTTCCACCTTCCATGTAAGGCACCCTGTGCTCTATTTTAGCATAGGATCTCTTCTTGAATGCCCTCACATGTTCCTATCATTTAAAATTAATAAAAAATGTCAATTCACATGATCATTTCATCAAATATTAATCTCTTTCTAATCCTAGTGTTGTGCAACACTTTCCAAGGATTTAGGAGATACAAGAAATATGTTTAGGATTGCAATTAAATGGCATCCTATTCCCAACATTCTCCCACTTGACATTATACATTGCAATTATTCTAAACAAGGAATCATTCTTGTAAATCAAGTACAGGACGCTCAAGACCAATGGCCTTCCTACACCAAGAACCAATACCTTTCCCAAGTCTCTGTAACCATTTCCTTTGTCACTTAAACATGTACCAATCTATTCATGAACACAAGCATCAAATTCAAATGATAACAAAATACTTTGAGTGACTGCCACACTCATACCAAATTGGAATAGAAACCATAGCAAGTTGCTAGCTCATCCATAACTGTCATAGGTAGAAATTCATGCTATCAACATAGCAACCCAAATTTACAAACAAGTCCTTGTATATCCACCATCCTGCAAAATAATACTCAAAGGTAACAACACACATAGACATGCGATAAAAAAAACCTCTGAAGTAACTCACTGTAGTAAAGTGTAATCAGTCTAAGAGAGGTGCCCCTCTCATACATAACACATATACCTTCTGGAACTCCCATTGCACAGGTAATGTCAAATCTGAAAACAAGATCACAACATTAACAAGTTCTCCTATAACACTTCACATAGAGGATTTGGCTAACTCCTCTATCATAGTGTCAAAGAAACATACAACGATATGAAAAAAAACATCTCTTATAACATAAGAACCTTCAAGAAGAAGATTATTCCTACAAAGAGACACAAATCAAGCCATGTTCAACACCACACTAACATGCTTCTTAAGCTATGCTTAAGTAAGATCTCTTCAACACTCTATTTGAGAAAGGATATCAACATCTAACCATTCAACTTATAATGGAAACATGAAGGAGCGGAGATGTAAACCTCTCACAAAAATGCAAATCAAACAGCAAACATTCTAACAAGGGGATATTCCCAAAGCCACTAACTATCTCTTGTACCTCTCCTATCCAAATCCTCAAAACTAACTCAAGTTCAAGATTGCAAGGAGAACAATGGAAATACATAAAATCATACATCTACTTCTCAACAATGCATAAGAGAAGTCATGATACATCTTAATAATGCATCTAATAATCAGGCGGGCAACACCTCTTAGATCATTTTACTTGCCGAGTAGACCAAGAGTGGGATACAAGATTTCCTTGTGCATACAATAGACAACCTTCTCATTAGGTCTATGATGGACTCATATCCATTTCCAGGTGTAGGCTTCTCGGTCTTTACTGTTGAAAACTCTTTTCTTACAAGTAACCATTCCAACATATATCTCTTAACATAAGAAATATTTGGCCTAACTCGTCTCTCTAGTGTCCATGAGCACCCATTAATCAATCCATGCCAACTTCAAATGCAACCTACATAATCATGAAGCTCCATGCAAATGATTAATACTCAAAACTAAAATAAACTACATCCTCTCCAAAGGAAGAACAATAACACCTTTACCAAAGACTCTAAGGGTCCTCCATGAAACAAGATGTTAAAAACTCTTCAAATCACATCAAGATAACCATATCCTACCAAAGCTCCCACTGAACTGTGATAACGAGCTGTACATGGCAACAAGATAAACATCAAACTATCACTGCCAAAAAACTCCCACTACAACATGTAACCAAGCTATCCATGACATCGTGATAACCATCTCCTGAATGAAGATCATCCATACATACAAAACCATGGGCTCAAAACCATGAGCTCCAAAACCATGGACCAATTCAACTAGTACAAAACCATGTGTTAAATACAACTAAAAGTTAATCCACTAACTCTAACCCAAGAACTAGTTTAACCCAACTACCCTCCCCTTACCACCTGGGAGAACTCCTCTCTTACCAAGCTTTAACTTTCAGGGATTGAGCAAGCCATACCAGGTCTTATAGCCATCAGCCCAAATACATTGTAACATACTTCTTTTAAAAATATGCAATAGCACAATAGTAAAAGCTCCCACTACGACCAAAACCTTCAAACTTTTAAAAAGAAAGGTTTTAAACTCCTACCCAACGTTAAGCTACGATACCAAATGTTGAAAATGAAAATTAATTATTGTAGCTTAATACTTTGCGGAAAAACCCTATAAAGTTATGTGAATCTAATTAAGTGTTCTTTATTACAAATTATTGTATGCTTGATAATCTGTTTAGATTCATTTACCAAATTGTAGAAGTGAAATGATTGTAGAAGAATAAGACCAAAAGATAGAAGTGGCGGCATATACCATGCGGAGAAACCTTTTAAAGGAAAAACTCACCACCACGGAATCAATAGTGTTTGCTTACATTATTTAACTTTAGAACAAGATTACAATAATTCTTTATCAATCCTTGCTTGAGATGCTTTTTTTCCCTTCAACAATTCTTCTTCACAACCTACAATAAACTCTCGTGTGTCCAAGCATGAATCCACACATCCTGTGTCATGCTTCACAAAAGTAATCTCTTAGAACTCTCTTCAACTTGCTGCAATAAATAGATAATTATGAACATTGTAAACTCCAAAGAGTTGAAAATTACAAGAGGATAAAGCTCCTCACAAATATCTATGCCATTCTTGTGCAAGTAGAGTTATTTCATGAAAAACAATGTCAAACCAAGTCCTTCATAAATTTGCGTTAATACAAGTAAAGAGTCTTAAGCTGATTATTGGTTTTAGAAGATATCTTGTAAGCTTCTCCTCAAAGTTGGCGCCCAATAATGGGCCCACTTAACCGAGCCTTGTAAATATATTCTCATACAAAATATGTTAACTCAAAGATGCCAACTTGGGCACCCAAGGTGGTTCCAAGTCAATCTTAGTTAACTGAAACATATCTCTCCCCAATTCATACAAACATTATGCATGATTGATCATCCCATAAGCCAGATATAGTCACTGTTACTCATCATGCAACTCAAGTCATTAGTCATGCATTCCAATCGTAGCATTCATGAAACTAAGCGCCTGGCCGAAGATAATTGAACCAAGCGGGCCCAAGAAATGAAATAATCTTGGCCCCAGGCCAGACTAAGCTCCACTCATTTTAAATATCAATTCTAACTTCTAGGATCTTTACATACATTAATGAAGTGTTATCTTTCTTATAACGATTAAATGAACTCAAGGTGGGTTCCACCTTCCATGTGGGCGCCCCATGTGCTCCTATTTTGTAGGATCTCTTCTTGGACGCCCTCACATGTTCCCATCATTTAGGAATAATAATGTCAATTTACATGTTCATTTCATTCAAATTTAATCTCTTTCTAATCCTAGTGTT
The DNA here is from genome assembly GCA_007258455.2 of Sequoia sempervirens. Classification (NCBI taxonomy): domain Eukaryota; kingdom Viridiplantae; phylum Streptophyta; class Pinopsida; order Cupressales; family Cupressaceae; genus Sequoia; species Sequoia sempervirens. The sequence goes on from VDFB02250692.1 coordinate 7,090, forward strand.
GGGGAACACTTTCCAAGGACTTGAGAGATACATGAAATATGTTTTAGGATTGCAATTAAATGGAATCCTATTCAAACAAAACCAAGAGTTTTAAAATGATTAGAAATATTTTTATTTTTTAAAATTCTCTAGTAATAGGAATGACTATAATATGCTATAAAGAATAAAAGGAGTGATAGATTAGCTACAAAATAAGGTAGAAAATATTGAGAGAAAAAGGAGCATGGAGTCCCACAAAGGAGTAGGGTATTTGGAAATTAATTGATTGGATGGATAAAATAAATGTGGCACCCTAGAAGTCATGTTACGAGGCCAATAAAAGAGATGAAATAGAATATGACAAAGGCCCTAAAAAATTGAGAGGTCTAGCTGGAAGGGAAATAGAGCTAGTAATGAAAAATATAGAGTAATCCAAATATTTTTATCAACTCTTATTTTAAGAAAGAAATCATAGTGCTAGAGGGTATCCCCAAAGTAGCAAGAGCTAGTGATTATTGGGAAGAAAAGGAAGTAATGCAATTGGTCAATGTACTAAAATGTTACAAGGACTTATATCCTAGAACATTTATAAGCCTAAAAGGTATTGAGGAAACTAGTGTAATGAAAATATAACTAGAGGGGATAAAACCACAAAAGAAGAGACCCTACCATTCAAATCCTAGTGTGCAAATTAAAGTGAAACAAGAGTTGGATATGATCTTAGTAGGATAGATCATTAAGTTGTTAGAGGATGTCGAGTGGATCAATCTAATGGTTGTGTAACATAAAAAGATAAGAAACATAATAATTTGTGTTAATTTTATAGAACTTAATAAAGCATGTGTGCATGATCAATTTCCCACTCCATTCATGAAAGAGGTGTTATAATTAGTAGTTGGTAGAGAATTTTAATCCTTTATGATGGATTCTCTAGATATCACCAAGTCAAAATACAAGAGGATCAACTAAAAACTACTTTTTCCATAGAGTGAGGATCATTTATGTACAAATCATGCATTTTGGATTGAATAATGCCCCAAAAATATTTACTAGAATCATGGTGAATCATTTATAGAATTTATACACAATTTTATAGAGTTATATTTTGACAATTATACTATGTTTAAGTTAATGTTAGAAAGGTACAATATCCTAAGAATAACCCTTAATTTTAAGAATTTACATTTGTTGTACCTTATTGTGATATATTATTTTCAAGGATGGGATGATGTTTGATCCTCTAAAGTTTACCATAATACTAAACCTCTCACTTCCAAAGTTGGGTATTTGAAACAAATGTACTCTTGGACTACATAACATATCACCATAAATTCATTAGTGGATATGCATCAATTGTAGGCCCCATTGAGGATCTTTTAAAGAAAATTAATAATAAGACTTTTGATTGGAAAAAAATACAAGTTTTTTGTAAAAATTATGAAAACACACAAGAAGCAAGATCAAATAGCAAACGAGAACACCTTCCATGCACGAGAGTTGTAAACAATAATTTGTTATTTCCTCAACAAGAAAAACAAGAGATGCCAAGAGCTTTCACTAAACTTCTAAAGAGGTTCATAATACAATGAAAGAGAGTGCTTCTAAGAGAAAACCCTAAATGAGAAAGGGATTAGATCATGACAAGTGTGATGATACACAATGATCTAATAAAAGCTCAAACTCATATCTGCATGTACTTGCCAAGTGTTGATATGCAACCTATTAGTGTAGCTTTCTGGATTTAATGGGTCAAGTGTTTAATGATAGAAGTACTAATATGTATCAAAAGGTTGAGACTCTCTTTTGAACTACCTAGTAGAATAGTTATGCATGGTATCTTTGATTCGCATATCTAGAGAGATTCTAAACAATTCCAATTCATTTATTGAGGTTCTTATAAGGGCACACTGAATAATGTTCCTTAAAATTCTCGGGATACTAAAACAAATAATTGTAATTCGAGTTTTGGGGGCATTACAAAAAGAAATTAAAAACACATGCGGTTGCCATAGGAAAGTACAAGGCTAAAACTATGTTCCACGACGTTTCAAGGACGGGGATGGGGGGACGGTAGGGGATGCGTTTCCGAGACGTTTCCTAGGGGGCCATTTTTAGGGGACGGTAGGGGATGGCGATATACAAATGTGTGTGTGTGTGTGAATTTTTCCAATATATTATAGAGAGAGAGGGAAAGAGGGAGAGATATGTCAATAATTGATAACAACAATATCAATATGTAAATATGCACTTAAGATAAGCAGACAATCTACGCTATAGAAATCAAAAAGAATTCACAACTAAATTTGTAAGCATGTACAATTGCATTATGAATTTGAAATCTGAATAGCATCCTCATGATCGTCTATGTCATCTCTATCATAGTGCATATTTTAGTAACTACACCCAACTCAATGGAAAAAACCAACGCAAGGAATATATGAGAGCCCCACGACTTCTGAAACAACTGTGAACAGCAACGTGAATGGCTGCAGAACTTTCCATGAAATCGCCCAGATCAGTAAGGTGCAATATTATCTTTCAATTTTCAATTTGTTTTAACTTCTTTTGGCATTTTAGTGTTTATGTTAGGGTTTGGAGTCATTGTGGGCCCCCCACGTCCCTAAACAGCAAAAAGAAAATTTAAAAAAATGAGTTTTTAATGTTTCTTTTAATGCTGAAAGTTCCTTGTCTGCCCGTACGACGAGGGACGTTTGAACTAAAAGATCCCAAGTTCTGAAAACTAACTAAACACCAAATAAATGTAAACATAATTATGGAGGAAAAAGATGATCTGTTTTATGACTGCAGAAAGTAAAACGCAGAACGAAGACAACCTCAAAGGTCCATTATTTCCGCAGATATAGTGAGGAAGTTGGACCATAACAAAAATACAATCCAATGCACAATAATAAACGCATTTTAATTTATCTCAGCTAAGCTCTCTTAAAATTCTAGTGGAGAGGCATGCTTGGAGGAAGAGAGGAATTTTCTGTACATTTCCAGCTCTAATACATATTGCTTATATGTTTTCAGACAGTTTCTTCTGTGTGTGCTGTTGCCAATGCCATGCTGGTTGTTCGTAAATTGGATCGAGCTTGCTACATGCTGTCTTTTGGCAACAATTTGCTGCTACAGGCTCTTCTTACTTGGACAATTAATTAGCTGAATTATAACAGCATTGTTGCTGGTTGTATTTTGGACCGAACTACATGTTGTCTTTAGGCAACAATCTGTTGTTGCAGGCTATTGTTACTTGCTGTTTTATAACAGCATCGCTGTTTGTTGTCTGGGACAGGTACTTT
>VDFB02250700.1:0-29693 GCA_007258455.2 Sequoia sempervirens
TGGTTATCATTTTAAACGAAAAAAACAAAATAACATGATGTGGATGTAATACTATATGCAAACAGATACATCTACAAATACATTCATTTAAATATGTAAACATTATGATGTAGATAAGTATACATAGATATGTGTGTGTGTGTGTGTGTGTGTGTGTGTGTGTACACAATTTCTACATAAACCGAGTCAAGATTTCCTATATAGAAAAAAAACCTCAATCTAGCATAAAAGATTTAATACAAAGGAGTTGCCAAATTTAAATGCAAGTATATAAAGAATTTGGAAAAAATATACAAGTTTCACTAATGAATTTTACACAACACACACTAGGTTTTTGTACAATGGTTTTCAAAAGAATTAAATTCTTGAACAACATATATAGAAATTCTTTTATTAGATTATGGAATTTAAAAAATATTAGTAGAGATTTTAAATACCTGGATAGCTTGCCTCTAACTGAAAATTCCCTTCTTTTACTTCTTCTCCTATTGCTTTCCTTGCAATTTGTTTTCTGAATAATCTTCCCTTCTTTCTTTCCCTGTACTTCTCTAATTTCTTTATTTCTATTCTACTGAAAGTTAAAACATCTAATGGCAGTCATTCCGTTACAATTCCAGAGCAAAAAAGTCAAGAAAATTACTAAACAGTTTCCTTTATGTTATCATTTTTCACCTTTTGAAGATTTCTCCTCCCAATCCAAAATACCTAATCTTGAAAATCTTAATAATAGAATTTATTTCCATTCACAATATTTATTCTCGGTAAATAAAGAAATCTTATTTTTAATTGCAAACAAAGTGCTTAACCTTGGTTATTAATATTATACCATTTTAATTGAAAAAATAAATAAATAAATGAATATCTATTTTGAGTAAATACCGGAATATCTTTTATTTATGATTTAAATATTTATTCAAAATAGTTAACAAAGAGGTAACTTTTAATTACAATTATAAAATAATTATTTTAAATTACATTGCATTATCATTTATTTGAAAGATAAAATCTTAAACTATAATGAATTCTTTTTATTTATTTGTACTTTTATTTCATCATCAATTAATTTAATTTAACATTATAAAAATACAAACAATAGAAATAAGGGTCATGACATGCCACCATAGGTTGGGAAGAAGAAGCAGATGGAGTAGAAGATACAGAAGGGGAAGGATCTAGAGTGAGAGCAAGCTTCTCCTTCCCTTTTCATGGTGTCTAAGAGGTGCTTTTTATTGTGCAACCATAGAGACCTTCACAAAAACAACATAAGGGGACATAAGAAAACTATATTTCTATGTTGATCCCCTAGTCCTATATTTAACAGAAGATTGATACAACAATTCTCCCCTTGGAGGGAGGGCTTCGATTGGGGTGGGCCAAGGGTGATCCAAAGAAAATCCCCCACATAACACAAGTGGTTTATAGCAATATCATTAACAACATGCATTGCACCCTCATGGGGGAAATTCAAACACTTTTGGACTACAAAGGTGACCCCATTCATAGAGGCTAGCCATGGAATGCCTATCCTAACTCTAAATAGGTCAAACTCTAGAATCACAACAAATGACACATCTACTGCCTTAGGTTCCACCGTGCCCATAAGTGTGATAGAAAGCTCATCATGAGTATGGAGATTGTCCTATGACTCATCGTACTTCTCCTTATGAAGAATTTTAATGAACAAGGCTTCGTCAATTATCATGTTCACTTGGCTCCTTGGATCAACCATCACCGAGCAGTCACAATGTTACAATTAATCCGGGAAAAAACATACAATGGAGAAGGCTCCTTGTTTAGTGGTAAATCATGTGAAGTAAAAGCTATTTCAAGAATAGCACTCGCATTCTCAGCAAGAGGTATACATGTGAATGAGACCATGTTCACGTACTCAGACAAGAAAAAATCAAAAGATGTAGAGGACTGCATGACCAAATTAGGAAAATGAGAAGGAAATGGATTTTTGTAAATTTGCAGTTCATTGTTAGGCTTGGCTACAAGTTTATTAGATTTTTTCTTCCTCCCATTGAGATAGATAGTTCCATCATCGATGCAATTTTGAATCTCATGATGCAAGCATATGCATAGCTTGGTATTATGTTCGTACACTCAATGAAATTGAAAAAACTGTTGTGCATCATTCCACTCAGGATATGGTTCAAAAGAGGTCATGTTTTTGAAAATGTTAAAATTTTATCTTTTAAAAAAAAAATCATAACACTAGTATAGGATTTAGATAGTTTTGTAAAATTTATATTGCATCCTATATTCCTTGAGGATCAAAGACCATTTTTGCAATGGCCATTATCTTTGTTCCATAGCCAAAAAATGATACTATTGATTGAGCATCTGAATGGGAGAACAAGGATGAACCCTTGAACTAAGCAACCATCTATTGGTACTCACACAATGCTACACATAGATGCAAAAAAGAAGGATACTTCATTAGGGAAAACTTTTCTTGCCATGATTTTTGTAAGTTCTCGACAAAGACCTTTTGGACTTCATAATGGGGTGGAGGATAAGAGATCTAAGAAAATGCCACTTGATAATGAGCAATGAATTTAGTAACATTTTCATGGTCCCCTTGCTTGCATCAAATGAGATCAAAGAAGGCCATCTTCGGTCCAATGTTAGCTTGGAACTATCTAAGGAACTAATTCACCAACTGATCAAATAAGAAGACAAAATTGACTAGCAAGGAACAATACCAGTCAAGAGCAGTGTCCTTGAGGGAACGTAGAAAAGGCTTTTCCATCAAAGAATCACAGTGGAAGAAGTTGGTTCATAAGGAATTAAATGTTGACACATGCATCTGAGGAACTCCATGACCACTGTACTTTTAAAACTTTGGAATCTCCATCCCCTAAGGGATAAGAGTGTTCAAAATGGTAATAGACAAAGGAATATGATGACAAAAAGGTTGAAACATAAGCTAAGAGGAAGAGTTGGATAGGTTTGCCAATTGGTTTTCTATTTGTCCTATATTTTGCATTAAAGCATTCAAGATAGGACTGGAGGATGAAATAGGACCAATGGAACCACCACCAAAACCACCATCCCCTATACCAATAGAGACCCTACCACTAGGACTAGTAGGAATTCCAACGTTTCCACGAGCAACAGGAGCATTAGTAGTGGTAGAAATAAAACCTAAAGATACCTTATTCACTTTAAAAGTGGGGGTTTTCTTAGGCCCAAAGGTGGTGTTAAAAGAAGGACCAGTCTCAAGCATACATACTAAAACTCTAGGCATAGAGACTTCCAACTATCTCTCAACAATCTTAGAGCCAATATCTTGGGCAGCACCCAATTTGGAATTGTATGTTAGGACATGTGTATCTACAATATTTGCAAGACCTAATAGAAGTTCTATACCTCTCTGGTCCTTGTCTAACATATCTCTTAATATATCAACAACAGTAGCTACTTGAGCAAGACTTTTATATTTTTCCAAGTACTTCTCAAACACCTCAAGCCTTTGATCCAAGGAAACAAGCTTCTCCATAGGTACCTCAAGAGCATCATCCTCCTCCATAGAAGAGGCAAACAGTGAAGTAAGAAGTGTAGGAATATGACGGGAAACTTCCCCAAATGGGCTAGATAATCTTGTAGACATTCCTGAAACTATTTCCTCAAAATATAGACTGGTCTGACCAAAGGTGACCTTCCTAGCTTCCATCCTTATATTTCAAAGACTCCTAATGACATGTTTGGAGGTCATAGATAGGGTTGTAAAGCTCATAAATCTTCACAACAAACAAATCTACAATGCACCCAAGACCCAAGAGAATAATTTTTGACACACAAAAATGAAAAGGACATTCATGCTAGGTTCACCAAAATGTAGAGAAGGGGGATTTTCTACTCCTAAGTCTCCATTACACCAAAGAGTCTACAAGGAGAGAACTTACCTAAACTACCTCAAAATTACCTCGACTTTAGATAGAAAGAACAAGCTAAAAAGGAAGGGCAAACCAGACTCTATTTTCCTTATGCTTTATGATAGAGGTTTACTAAAAGTAGGTGAGCAGACCACAGAGGTCTCAGATTGTAGACCAGTCGGCTCTTTTCTAGAGGATGACAACATGTGGTTTAGACTTTAGCACACGCTAGAGTCTTAGAGATGTGCTAGCATCCTATATAGACATAGGTTCAAGTTGCAAACTAAAACATAGAGTCTACTAACAACCTTAGAGTTTTGGTTTTATAGTTTAACAAAAATATATGGAAATACAGAATACAAGAAGAAGAATACTATAACTTATAAATACAAGCTACTCTAATAGAGAAATGATAAAGAAAGAAGAAGAATGCCAACTTAATGAAGGTCCAATTCTCCAACAAGCTCCTCATGAATTAATTACACCTATGTACAAAATAACAAAAAAAAATTGTGGCTATGTTTTGAGGTTTGCCTCATTAAAACCCTCATTTTGGTGTTCCCACCTCCATGGATAGCCAATGGACAACAAGATGTAGAAAAGTGATAAAGAAATGGAGAGTAGACACAAAATGGTAGAGTACAAAGACAACCTAGATGCTACTCTACAAGTGCAATAATGAAAATAAACAAATAGACACAATATCACCTCCCTTTCTATGAGCTCATGAGGCTAAGAGAGGAAAGAGAAGAACAAGATCACCACGCCAATAGAGTAACGCTTCAACAACCTACAATAACAATGGCATTGGAGCAACAAGATGGTGTAGAAGTAAAGAGCAAGAGCAAGAGAATGAAGTGTGAAGTCTTAGAGATTCAGAACAAGTTGATGGAATGAAGAGAGAGCTTGAGAGAGTCCAAGAATGAGGTTCAAAAGGCCAATTTGGAGGTAAAAGGTCATTCTTGATGGTCAAGATTTGAAAAGGGATGTTACATTCATAGTTGACAAAGAATCGTAATGCATCTAACATTCCCTAACCTGATAATTCTTCCAAGACAGAAGCATGATGCACAGACGTCTGCACAACACACAAGCATCCCCAACAAAAATTTCCTCACTAACACAAAAGGACTAGGACACGTTGAAAAAGAGGCAAATGCAACGGGTTTTTGCATTATCAAACTTGTAAAGCTAAAATGATGGTAAATTAATGGGAATTTTCATGGGGTACACAATTATGCCTTTACACTGCTATAATATTATTTTCTTAGGCCAACTCTAGAGGGCTTGAATGGGTTTTTGGTATTCATTTTGTGGATTTGTTTGTGACTATTCCAAGTAGACTTAGTTGGTGTCAAATCTTTTAAGGCTTCAACCATTAAAGTTTAGTTGCAAGAAGGTAGTGAATTTTGTTGAAGTATCAGAAGAGAATATTGTAAGTTGCGTGACTATAGGACTATATGTACAATTTTAGGGAAATGTATGAATGTAATAGAAATTTCCTCTTAGTATAATTATTGTTATAAGTGTAAATTTGACTTGATAAATGTGACAACATTTTAAAACTATGAAAATATTTGTAATGATCGTTTTGTATTTAGACTATGTATTTTTGCAACTCAATAATGGATTTAAGTATATTTTATCTATGATACTCAAACCTTAGTCCTTTTTCTTGCATTGTTCATTTTTTTGCACTTGGATTCACTACAAATTCCTTCTTGTTATCTATAAATATGAAACCCATTGATAAACACCAACGTGTGAATGTATTGACTCAACCAAACTAAATCAAAGAAAAAACATTAAAACTAGTATTTTAAGCCTATTTTAAAGAAATGCAAATCATGGTTCCATAAAAAAAATAGTATGATATTATACAAGTTGTTATCATTAATTTACTTCATGGTTTGTGTGCTCACACCCACCTTGAACTCATTGAAATGGTGTTCTAATCAACTATATAGAGCTGCCAAGATAGTTATTTTCTCTTCGCTTTGTGATAGAATTGTATGGTCTATTCTACAATCTTTGTCCCTCATTAAAATGTGTGGTTGTACTTTGTAGTAGAAGCCCATTTTCATTTTGAGCAACCTTGTATGATATGTCATTCATGGATCCATTAGACCATACAAATACTATCACTAATAATTTATCATTTGAAAGTTGTTTCCAAGAATTTTTTGACTTGTCACCTTCCCAAGTCAATAGAAATAGCTAAACAAAAATCCAAGCATCTTGTCGACCTCTTCCTCTTTTCTACTCTTCTCATTTTTGAATCTAAATTTTCATTTTTATAGAATTTTATCTTTCTCTTGGCTCCATTGGCTCTCACAACACAATTTGCATCACTCTTTCAAGCTCTCTCTATCCCTTAGCTTCGTCAAGCCTCTACAAGTGATATGATTTTCATTTCTCATTATTGTTACAAGTATTTATTATGCCCCCAAGAACCTTGGGATTATCACATCCCCTTTTTCTTCATTTTAATTTTTAAATTTTCTTATTTATAGATGCACTTAGAATAAGAAGACACGCTATTCCTTTCATATATCTATCTTAGTTGTTGTGGAGGAAGAAAGATCAAAGTAGGGATTTGACTAAGGAAAATCCCCAAACATTTTTCCTCTTCCTTATGTTTTTAGGTATATTTTTTTAGTGAATCCAATTACATGGAGTTTGCAAATGCTTTCTTATTATAAATCTATTTGTATTATTCATTTAAATCATATGTCTTATTTTCTTTTATTCTTCTATATATTTTTCTAACATTTTCTTATTTTTGGGTTTTGTAGGCCAAGTTAATTGCTAAGTTAGGTTCTCATGATTTTTGGGTGTTTGTTTGCATGATGTTCATAAAAATGATAGTGTGATATGCAAAATTTCATACAACACACTACCATCCTCACTAGTGAATTCCAAATTTCAACCCTAGGTTCCTCATTTCCAATATTTTTCATTTTTGTAATTAAGAAGTTATAGTTAGTCTTATGTTAGTAGATATTTTCACCAGTCTATTTCCCTTAAGAATTTTGGTTTGATATTTATATTTTTCTATTTAATGAATTAGTATAGTTTTAAATAACTTTAAAACAACTAGTTTATCCTAGTGTATTGGGTGAGGTTAAATATCAAGGAAGAATTTTAATAGAATTTAACTTTTTCATTCATTAACTTTTGGTGAACTATTTCATATTTTCTTCTTCTAATTTCTAAATGAATTTAATATTTTATTTTGTTACATCATTTTCTAATTTTTCTCAAACATCTCATATATTTTATTCCATACATGCAATGGTGACTTAGATATTCCTATATAACATTATTCTTTTGATCCCTTTCTTAAAATTCCTCCTATTTATGAGGATATTTTGTTGCAAGAGAATGAAATCATTAACACTTTTCTTAACATAACTTTACCTTCCCATCATTCCAATGCTCTCCCTTCTAGATATGAATCAATAGTGGAAGAATAATCTCACCTAAAATTAGATCCTCCATGGATAGATGTTGAGCCTCTTTCTTCAAATTACTCTACATCTCATAATGAGTTTTTTTGTTTTTGGTGTTGTGCAAACATCTGAGAAGCCAAAATTATATATTCATGGATCAAAATAAACTCCACCAACACTAAAACTCATAATAACCATTTAGAGTGTTTCCAGTACACTACAACCTCTAGGTTATTATGTTCAAATGGCTAAATCCATTACTTCCAACGTGCATGCGGCCAATTATTTTCACTCAATGACCTACACATATAACACTAAATGAAATAAAAAATATACATATTGCAACATCTCTTCATACCTTTTAAGCTCTTCTTCCATATACTTCTAAACCTATTTCTATGTCCTCAAAAGAGTATGATCTTATTGAGAAAATTTGTGTTACTCCTGCTACATGGATATCTCTCTAGGATATTCAACAATCTTCTCTAGTCTATCATGGTTTGCTTCAAGAGGCTCTACAAAATATCCTTGTTTGATCTTCTATTAGAAAATTTGATGTGAATTATTTAATGGAATGTATTCATTCTGATAATCCAAATTATATATTTCATTAGCAAGGAATTCCTCCTATTCAATTAAAAATTCAATTTGATTGACTTATGTTAATTATTTTTGTTAATACTATAGGTATTAGACAAACTCTCATTGACCATAGATCAAGTCTTATTGTTTGTGATGATTCATTACCCTATATTCATGTAGATCATTCTTCTCTTATTGCTACATCTCTCTCTCTTTCTATTTATGTGTTTTATAATGTTCGTCGACAAGCTCTTGGAACGGTAATTTATTACCTCTTCAACCAAGATATGTTACCTTACCTAACCTAGTATATGTAATTCTAGGTACTTTTTCACATAATATTCTTCTATGTTGACTATGGATACATGGTATACATGCAATCTCGTCTACCTTACATCAATCCATTAAATTCATCCATAATAATAAAGTACATACAATAAAATAAGATACTAACCCATTTCAATAATGTCAATAGGTTTAATTAGATAATATGAATATTGATACTCGTCATCTTCACAAATTTATACCTTCTTCTACACCAAACTCTAAAACAACATCATTTCCCCTTTTGATGATGATTTTCATTCTAATGGCACTCTCAAATTTTGCAAATTTGAAGTGCCCATATTGAAAATTTTGCCTCTACACTCTCATAAGTGTACATGAAGAATCTACCTAAGTGACCTACTTTGGAGGGTCATATTTCAGAGCCAGATGATTTTCAAGAAAAACCCATTTGCAAGCCCAATCATGTGTCATATGTGAACGTGTATGTCAATTTTTAGCTTCCCAAGATAATTTTTGTCAGGGTTTTGAAAAGCAAAGCTGGAGGGTTTTGGCACTTTTTTGTTGTTTGCAAACTGTTAGCTTTAGAAAGTACCCTTGCATTTGAGCTTGTATTTTACAACCAGATGATTGTCATGTCAAAACGAATTTTCTTCTCCATTCTTAATACCAAAATTTCCTACCATGTCAAGTTTCAAAAACTCATGAGCTAATTTGCTATTTTTAACAAGTCAAAACCAAATGCAATTTCTCCTATTTTGCACCTGCATTTTCAGAAACCTTTCTAGGTGGTCAACTTTGAACTTCAATATATTTTGATGGATGATGATTCAAGAAAATTCTTCTTGTACACATGCTCACTGTACCAAAATGGTCTACTGTGTCCAGTGGCAGCTCACCAAGAGTTAATTTGGTATTTCTCCAAATTGATGATTTTGTCAGTTTTAATTGGTTTTGAATAGGTTGCAAAAAGTTTGACTAAGCAACTTTGAAAGTTAATAACTTTCACCTCATGATATTTTTCACTGAGCCATCTTTTGCACTCCATTCTTGGACCGAAAATCTACAAGCCTGCAAAATTTTCATTGTTCCAAGAGGTCACTTGACCAGTTTCCCAGGCTGATTCTAGAGCCAACTTAGCCAATTTTGTTCATTTTTCAAAAGTGCCTGAAAGTAAGTTTTGATGACAACCCATTTCAAATTTTCATACCTAGAGCATTCAAAAGGAAGTGTAAAGTCAATTGAGCATAAAAATTTTTCTGAAAATGAAAATGTTTTTAGTCGGGCCACATGGGGCCAGACATGTTTTGCATGATCATGAACTTGCAATTGTTGCAGTGTCGCAACCACATCAAGTAAATGTCTTTGAATTGGCGAGAATGTAATGGGGTATACAAATACAATTGCCTCAAAGATTTGAAATGCAAAGAAAGATCCATTTTTCAAATATGGAGCTTGAAAATCATGTCCCCAAGTAACTAAAGATATTGAAAGGGATCAAAAGTGTGAAGTAGGAACAACATATGCAAAGAATATAGGAGCATTTTGGAGAAGGAAATAACTCAGTTTCTTTGGATGTTGTGATTAGATGGTGTTACTTACATTGTAAGTAATCAAGGGATAGAAATCATAAGTGGGAAGTTGGAGAATTCTCTAGATGACTTTATACTTTATCCCAAGGGCACTCATTTTGAGTTGAAAAGAATTTTAAACAGAGTGTGCTGAAGAAGACAATGGACATGAAGCATCTTCCCCTATGTCCAACTAAGAAGGATGATTAAATCCCAAGCTAATATGACTTCTTAAAATGTTAGTACACCCAACACCGATTGGTTGAGAGGAGCTAACTGAAGATTGTATGATAAAATTTGATTGCCCATGGTCTAAAGCAAAATGAAACATCAAAAGGCAATGTATTTGGACAGGGAAATTTAACTATGTGACAATGCACCTCAAATAATAGTGGTCTCAATGAATGCCATATTTTCCACAGAGATATATGCATGCACACAACAAATGCGTTGAAAGGCCTCGATAACTTTCAAGCAAAATTCTCATTGAAGGGGCCCAAACTAGATTAGAGGATGGCAAACAAATAACATAGATTTCTTGAAGGGTTTTTAGCACGCCATAATCACATAGGAATACCATGGTTGTAGGATATATGCGAAAAAATGGATCTCGTTAAATGACTTTAGTAACTTTCAAGAAAATGCATTTAGCAAGGCACTTGTAGTGAGGGTTGTGCTTACAATGAGAATGGATTTGTTGAAAGGGATTTCAGAGTTTAGAGAAATTTAGAGAGAAGGCACACAATCTATTGGTTGTAGAACAAAACCCCAAATAAATGTGATCTCATGGAGCACTATGGTTGTTCACATGCAAAATGGATATGTTGAAAAATCCTCTAAAACTTTCAAACAATGAGATGGCTCAAACTAGAGGAGGGGTCAAGGCCATGGAGAACTAGCACTGCAAAGTAAATACACCAAAAGAGATTTGTTGAAAAGGCCCAAACACACCCTGTAAGAAGATCATTGTCGCTATTGTTGCAGATCCATTGAATGCAACAAGAGGAACATGATGAGGAAGCCATCCTATTATGCAGAGGAGAACCTGTGCATTGACTGTCTGGAGTTTGCAATGAAAATGTCTCCAAGTTGTTTAAAGAAACCTACCACCATGAATGCACAAGGAAGAGTTATAAAAACCTAATGAATGAGGATTAGGGAAAAAATAAACTAAAAGGAGATCAATGGTTTGTGAGATAGAAATTCAAATCTTAGTCATTTCTCATTGTCTCGCAGGGTACATTTGCACGCTCATTAATGCCGTGAGATGAGCGAGATTGTGCCACATGGAGGTGGCGGGCTTGGAAAATTTTCCTTGAGAGGGTGAAGTTAATGTTACCTGGTGGAATTTTTAATTAAAAAAATTTGCTCAAAAGTCCAAAATAAATAATTGCATGATGTTAGGCGGTAAAGCTTAAAGGGGTGAGTAAAACGAATTTTTTCCCAAAAAATTTATTTTAAACAAAGTGTTTTTTGCATGGGAAAATGTTTTAAGTGAAACATTTGAAACATTATAAGAATGGAAAAGTTTTGTTGCCTAATGATAAAAATATTAAAACTTTTCACTTTGTTAAGTGAAATTAAAAGGCCATGCTTTTAAAATGCACGTGAAGGGGAATATTTGTGAAATATTTCAATATTGGAGGTAAAACAGATAAAAAGCAAACAATTTTAGGAAGAATTTTCCTACAATGGAATATTTTAAATGCTTGTTGGGAAAACATTTTAAAATAAAAAAATTGAATGGCACAAAGTAAATATTTTATTTTCCCAGGTGAATGTTTTATTAAATGCAATGCTTTTAATACAAAGGGAAAACATTCACAAATAGCTGGGTGAATGATGAAGATTCTCCACATGAGAAAATTTTCAATTTCTTGACAACTTGGTTTGCAAAGGAAAATTAAGAGGAAAATTTTGTTGAAGAGAGAGGAGAGATTCTTTGCAATTTTGTGGATTGACAGTGGATGGAGCAGCCAAATGTCTACAATAGATCAACTTTTGGAGCCCTCTATTCTTCTATTTATTCTCTTCTTTTCTCATTTTTAAAGGGTTCTAAATTCTTGTATCAGGCTAGGTAGATAGAAAATGTTGAGTTCTGAGTCATAAATTGAGTTTGTAAAGCTTTCATTGGTGATTTCATGAATAAATATCAGCCAATTTGTGCAAATATATCATGAAAGTCATGAATTTCATCAAATTGTCTCCAAACTTGTATAGTTTAAGTCATATGAATTCAATAATACAAAGTATCTTTGGATTTTTCATCTCAATTTTTTGAGATTGTTATATTGTCTATGGTTCTATTTCAATGAAATGGTTAAATACTTTGAACAGATAATTGCGATTTCAAGTGTGTTGGTTGGATCTAATAAGAAGAATTTGATTGATAATAGGAGAGGATATATTGATGTAATACATTAGCAGTTATGAATCCACTGGTTGAAGTTTATTTGCTGATGAAGTTTTCTTTATGGATTGGATTCCATGGCCCATGATTAGGCACTAGTCTATTCTTCAGCTTGATGCATCTCAGAAACAAGTATAAATTCAAAATCATTTTAATTCACTATTGTTTGGTTGAGGTTTAGTGTTCTACTTCCCAATTGTTGAGTGAGTGTTGAGAGACTAATAATTTATCCAAATTTGAGGTTGTCAATGATTTCCTTAGTGTATTTTCATTGGGAGTTATCTGCTATAAAAAGAAATGTTTGTGTATGGTTGAATTAAGTTTTAGGCATTGCATAGGTTGACCCTCCTTGGTCCTGCAGAGCCAGAAGTGCAAAAGATATCAGTCTTTGACTGAATCTTGTCATTTGTCCAAATCCACCATTGAGTCTGATCATTAGAAAGTGGCTAGTCTATAGGATTCATTGGATTGTTCAATTTGAAACACCAATGGGATGGAAAATTTACTGGGGAGAAATTTGAATCTCCAAGTGCAAACTGCTTAGTTAAAAAGTCATATTATTATTTTTCATTCTAAATTTGGTTCAAATACTTAAGGAATTCAAACATGGAGAAGGAATTTGTTGCAGTGAACCTAAAAGATTTCATGATCCATGGTGCTCTACTGGTGAAAGAAACTCATAAATAAATTTACATGTGAAGGAACTTCCTGCTATTTGAAGTTCAGTCCTCTATGAAGAGAGGTGGTGAATCTGTCAAGAAGAACCTATTGAAGAGGTGAATATAGTTCCAAATGTACAATATTTCTAATCAAAAGAACAATTTGCAGTAGCTACAACGTTTCCAGGTATTCTTCACTCTTGGTTTTCACAAAATTTGTGTATGGAAACCATATTTGAACATCTTAGGAAAAAAATTGGTTCCCTATTGAGTGAATTAGCACTAATAAAGGGAAAGAACAATTATATTGAGTTTGCACACTTCTGTTTGTTGGATCTGTTATGTTAGATATAATTGCAGTTCCATTGAAATAATTTTGTCTAGTGCTCAAATATTTGATGTTGTGGATGGTTAGAATGCATTTGTATATCTTATGGATTTCCATCCATTTGATTTATCATATATTTCAAGCCCAGGTTATTACCATGTCAGCAATTGTCATAGTAATCCTTCATTTGGTCATGGTTGTGATTATGCAAAATTATTTTAGTCTTGATTTGCAAATATCCATGGAGAACCAAGATAAAATGGCCATACCTGTAGACACTTTGATACAACTTTTCAAGAAGTGTCAAAATTCTAATAATCCTCATACATTTGAGACACCAAAGTGCAAAAATCCAAGAGTGCATAGGCATAAGATAAGGTGAGAATGGAAAGTTGTGTTTGAAAGGGGACTTAAAGAGATGGATAAAAGACACTGAATGTTTCAACAGGCCCAGTTAAGAGACAATCATACTATTTCTACTTTCCAAGTTAATGCACCTATTGTCAATTCCTTTGATCCATTGTATGCTCAATTAGATTTGTAATGGGTTGATTACAAAACTAAAAGTATGCTAGCTCAAGTCTATAAGAATATTCCTAGATTTAATGGATACAAAGTTTGTGAAGGGGATGCACATGTCAAAAAAAATTCCAACTTCATGGAGAAACATTCATTTCGATATCAAGATATGTGGACGAGATTTTTTGTCAGATCCCTTGAAGCAAGAGCTTGGGATTGGTATTTGATTTTTCCTAAGAAATATTTTCCTT
Source organism: Sequoia sempervirens (assembly GCA_007258455.2). Lineage (NCBI taxonomy): Eukaryota > Viridiplantae > Streptophyta > Pinopsida > Cupressales > Cupressaceae > Sequoia > Sequoia sempervirens. Next base: position 13,939 of record VDFB02250700.1, read on the forward strand.
GTTGGGATAAATTAGTGAATGCCCATGGAGAATAATTTGCAAGACAACCTTCTAACCTTATCACAAGGTTAAAGCATATCAAGAAACAAAATGAAGAATCAAGCATTGATTTCAGTCACCGATTTGTTGTTGCTCTTTCACTAATCCTAGAGAGTTTCAGACCTAGTACTCCATATTGTATTCATATGTATTTTGAAGCCTTTGAGGAGGGATCTCTAGTGCACTGTTAAAATATTTTAGAATATTGAGTATGCAGATGGCTTACACATTTATAGATAATTTGGAGACGCAGAGGAATGAATATATGCAAAGTTTGTTGTCATCGATTTCGGGCAAACATTTTGATGAAATCAGTAGCTATGTGAATGCAAATGATCAGAGATCTTCAGACTAGTTCATACTTGAGAAGGTAGAAGATGAGAATGATGCATCATCAGGTGATGAGGAAGTTGTCTTTGAATAACTTACAGAAGAAAGGTAGCCAAATCAAAATTAGCAACCAAGTTTTCCAAGCCAAGAGCATGAAGAGGGATATGAGTTGGATTTACTCTTTGAAGAAGAGATATGTGATCAGAAATGTTATGATACAATTGATCATGTCAATTCTACATGTGTTGAAAGTAGTTTTGATGCAAGTCTCCATAATGAGACATCGAAGTTTGCTGATTTGAGAAGTCTTTTTGAGAATGTCAGTATATCAGTTGCAAGTGATGGAATATGTAATGAGCTTCAATTGGAAAGATCAAGCACAAGCAACTGTAATGAAGAAACCATTGATGGTTTTCAATTTGACAGTGAAAATTCTTGTGTCAACCCTCAAGAGGATGAAAATGACAAGCTTAATGAAGACACCCAGTCCAATGTTGAGTTGCAAAATGATGTAGATTGTTGTTATGACAGCCTGGAGGTGAATAAGAATGAACAAATGGACAACCTATTCTCTATGATAGATTGTGACCATGCTCTTGACAAGGTTGTTAGCAATTCAATCTTCTATGATTGGGGAGCTCCTGTTTATGATCAAACCATTGAGTTTTTCAGACTTTGAAGATGATGAAATCATGGGATATCTTGATCTACAATTTGATAATGTATCCAATTCAAGTAAAGGTCAAGAAGAGGAAGTGGTTGAAAGAATGGATCATAACAATGATCTATTGAGCAATGAAAAAATTTCAAATCTATTGACCACAGAATATTAGAAATATGCACATGAGAATAAATCTTAGCTGTTGTGTGCCTCTCACGTTGACTTTGATAGTGATGATGGTCTTCAAGATGCACAGTACAATGCATGTGTTTTTTATTCTTCTTCCAATTATGAACCAACTGATCATGATGATGATAATGTGGATAAAGAAAAGCAACCATTTGATGAAAATGATGCACTGTATGAGGAGTTTGAAACAATAGATGACCTTGAGGATTGCATACCTAATGAGCCAAGTCTTGAGAATTTTAATGCAAATTTAGGAAAGTTTTTGTTTGCTGACTTGAATGAGTCTAGTCATGAGTCTTTGAATATGAATATGAATGTTGATTTCAATGAGAAATCAAATTGTCTTTCTGAACCAGAATTTCCCATTATTGAGCAAGCTTGGGAAGTTGAAAGTGTTGATACCTTATGTTCAGAGGATGACAAGATGACTATAGATGAGGATAAGTTAGAAATCTCTAATGATTCTCAGTACCAACATGATGAAGGATAGTTACAGAGTGTTCCAATGCATGAGTGTATCTCTTTGCATACACTTGGAGATAGTTTGCATGACGAGCAAGATCTTTCGGTAAGTTCTTGTGATGGTTTCACCTATGGTTCGCAAACTAACGATTAGATTGAGATTAATAGTACCAGCCATATAGTAGAATGTGAATACTATTTTTGTCAACTGGAAGGAGTTTTCACAAAGTGTGGCAATGTGCAAGACACTGAAAAAAGTTTTTTTTAGCTTGAGAGTGATTTATATGATGAATGTGATAAGTTGTTGCCACATGATATTCAACATTTTGAAAGTGTGCTTGACTCTCAGATGCACAATGATTATGAATATGTTGATAATACTGAATATGATTGCTTTTTGGGAGGTACCAACATGTTTAATCAGGCAGATGGTTGTGATTAGGCTATGCTTTCATGTGGTTGATCACCATCTTCAAATGTTGCCACTTGATACAAAATCAAAAAATGAAGAGAGTGATAGTAATATGGAATATTTGATTTGGCTACCACTTGATGACAAAGCTAAACAAGGAGCAAGTTTCCACTTGCACAAGGGCAACTTGATACTTGTGTTCGTACAAGTGTAGTCAATCATGTTGTTGTGGTTTGATAGAGGAAAGTATGAGTTGAGGGAGATCAACTCTTTTATCAGATTTGTGTTTGACAGAGGTAAATACTAACTCTCATCTTTCATTTGGTGGCTTGGGGTCATGAGATTAAGTTGAAAAAGAAGGTTGAATAAAGGAGCAATTTGAGGACAATTAATGGACTCAGTATTTGGTCTACTCCCCAGAGATCTAGAATCTTGCTATGCCCATAGGGGGCATACATCCCCAGTCGGAGCCACTAATGACACTCTCAAATTTTGCAAATTTGAAGTGCCCATATTGAAAATTTTGCCTTTGCACTCTCAAAAGTGCACCTAAAGAATCTTCCTAAGTGACCTACTTTGGACAGTCATATTTCGAAGCCAGTTGATTTTCAAGAAAAACCCATTTGCAAGCCCACTCATGTGTCATATGTGAGTGTGCATGTCAATTTTTATCTTCCCACGATAAGTTTTGTCAAGGTTTTGAAAAGCAAAGCTGGAGGGTTTTGTCCCTTTTTTTACGTTTGTAAACTGTCAGTTTTGTAAAGTAGCCTCTCGTTTGAGCTTGTATTTTCCAACCAAATTATTTTCATGTCAAAAATGAATTTTTTTCTCCATTATCCATACCAAAATGTGCTCCCATGTTAGGTTTCAAAGTCTCATGAGCTGGTTTACTATTTTTAACAAGTCAAAACCAAATGCAATTTCTCCTATTTTACACCTACATTTTAAAAAATCTTTCTAGGTGGTCAAATTTGACCTTCAATATCTTTTGATGGATGATGATTCAATAAAATTTCTCTTGCAAACGTGCTCACTCTACCAAAATGATCTATTGTGTCGAATGGCAACTCGCCAGGAGTTAATTTGGTATTTTTCCAAATTGGTGATTTGGTCAATTTTAATTGGTTATGAACAGGTTGTTCCAGAAAGTTTGAGTAAGCAACATTGGCAGTTAATAACTTTCACCTCGTGATGTGTTTCACTAAGCCATATTTTTCACTCCATTCTTGGACTGAACATCTAAAACCTTGCAAGTTTTCATTGCTCCAAGACATCATTTGACCAGTTTCCCAAGCTGATTCTAGAGCCAACTTAGCCAGTTTTGTTCATTTTTCAAAAGTGCCTGAAAGTAATTTTTGATGACAACCCATTTCAAATTTTCATACATAGAGCATTCAAAAGGAAATTTCAAGTCAATTGAGCATAAATTTTTTCTAAAAACAAAACAAAAATTAGTCAGGCCACATGGGGCCTGACATGCTTTGCCTGATCATGAACTTGCAATTGTTGCAGTGTTGCAACCACATCAAGCAAATGACTTCGAATTGGCGAGTATGTAATGGAGTATACAAATATAATTGCCTCAAATATTTGAAATGCAAAGAAAGATCCATTATTCAAATATGGAGCTTGAAAATCATGTCCCCAAGTAAATAAAGATATTGAAAGGGATCACAAGTGTGAAGTAGGAACAACATATGCAAAGAATATGGGAGAATTTTGGAGAAGGAAATAACTTAGTTTCTTTCGATGTCCTGATCAAATGATGTTACTTACATTGTAATTAATCAAGGGATATAAATCATATGTGGGAAGTTGGAGAATTATCAAGCTAACTTTATACTTTATTCCAAGGGCACTCATTTTGAGTTGAAAAGAATTTTAAACGGAGTATGCTGAAGAAGATAGTGGGACATGAAGCATCTCCCCCTATGTTCAACTCAGAAGGGTGATTAAATCCCAAGCTAATATGACTTCTTGAAATACCAACACACCCAACACTGATTGGTTGAGAGGAGCTGAATTAAGATTGTATGATAAAAATTGATTGCTCATGGTCTAAAGCAAAATGAAACATCAAAAGGCAATGTATTTGGATAGGGAAAGTTAATTGTGTGGTAGCATGCCTAAAATAATAGTGGTCTCAATGAATTCCATATTTTCCACAAAGATATATGCATGCACACAACAAATGCACTAAAAGGCCTAAATAACTTTCAAGTAAAATGCTCATTGAAGGGGCCCAAACTAGATTAGAGGACATAAAATAAATGAAATAGATTTCTTCAAGGGTTTTCAATGCACCATAATCACATAGGAATACCATGGCTATAGGATATACACAAAAAAATGGATCTAGTGAAATGACTTTAGTAACTTTCAAGCAAATGCATTTGGCAGGGCGCCTGTAGTGAGGGTTGCACTTGCAATGAGAATCAATTTGTTGAAAAGGATTTCAAAGTTTAGAGAAAATTCATTTAGAGAGAAGGCACACGACTTGTTGGCTGCAGAACAAAACCCCAAATGAATGTGATCTCATGGAGCACTATGGTTGTTCACATGCAAAATAGATATGTTGAAAAAGCCTCTAAAACTTTCAAACAATGAGATGGCTCAAACCAGAGGAGGGGTCAACGCCATGGAGAACTAGCACTGCATAGTAAATAGACCAAAAGAGATTTGCTGAAAAGGCCCAAACATACCCTGTAGAGTAGAGCATTGGTGGTATTGTTGGAGATCCACTAAATGCAACAAGAGGAACATGATGAGGAAGCCATTGTATTATGCGGAGGAGAACCTGAGCATTGAGTGTCTAGAGTTTGCAATGAAAATGTCTCCAAGTTGTTTAAAGCACCATGAATGCATGAGGAAGAGTTACAGAAACCCGATGAATGTGGATTAGGGAAAAAACAAACTAAAAGGAGATCAATGGTTTGTGAGATAGCAAGTCAAATCTTAGTCATTGCTCATTGTCTCACAGGGTAAAGTTGCACACTCATTAATTCCTATGGTACAGGATGAGCGAGATTGTGCCACATGGAGGTGGTGGGCCTGACAGAGTTTCCTTAAGAGGGTGAAGTTAATGTTGCCTAATGGAATTTTTAATAAAAAAAATTTCTCAAAAGTCCAAAATAAAGAATTGCATGATGTTGGGCAATAAAGCTTAAAGGGGTGAGTAAAATGAATTTTTTCCCAAAAAGTTTATTTTAAACAAATATTTTAAACGAAGTGTTTTTTCCATGGGCAAATGTTTTAAGTGAAACATTTGAAACATTATAAGCATGGAAATTTTTTGTTGCCTAATGATAAAATATTAAAGCTTTTCACTTTGTTAAGTGAAACTAAAAGGCCATGCTTTTAAAATGCACGTGAAGGCAAATATTTTTGAAATATTTCAATATTGGAGGTAACACGAGTAAAAAGCAAATAGGTCTGGGAAAAAATTTCTTATAGTAGAATATTTTAAATGCATGTTGAGCAAACATTTTAAAATAAAAAAATTGAATGGCACAAAGTAAATATTTTATTTTCCTAGGTGAATGTTTTATTAAATGTCATGCTTTTAATACAAAGGGAAAACATTTACAAAGAGCAAAAATGTGAAATTTTCACAGGAAAGTAGAGGTATTTTTACACAACTGAGTGAATGATGGAGATTCTCCACATGGGAAAACTTTCAGTTGCTTGACAACTTGGTTTGCAAAGGAAAATTGAGAGGCAAAGTTTTTTGAAGGAAGAGAGAGGAGAGATTCTTTGCAATTTTGTGGATTGACGGTGGATGGAGCTATTAGATGTCTTCAACAAATCAACTTTTGGAGCCTTCTATTCTTCTATTTCTTCTCTTCTTTTCTCATTTGTAAAGGGTTCTGAATTCTTGTATGGGGCTGGGTAGATAGAAAATGTTGAGTTTTGAGCCATAAATTGAGTCTGTGAAGCTTTCATTGGTGATTTCATGAGTAAATATCAGCTGGATTGTGCAAATAAATCATGAAAGTCATGAATGTATCCAAACTTGTACAGTTTAAGTCATATATGAATTTAATAATACAAAGTATCTTTGGATTTTTCATCTCAATTTTTTGAGAATGTTTTATCTGTTTATGGTTTTGTTTCAATGAAATGGTTAAATACTTTGAACAGATAATTATGATTTCAAGTGTGCAAGTTGGATCTGATAAGAAGAATTTGATTGATAATAGGAGAGGATCTATTGATGTAATACACTAACAGTTGTGAATTCACTGGTTGAAGTTTATTTTTTGATGAAGTTTTCTTTATGAGTTTGACTCCATGGCCCACAATTAGGCACTAATCTATTCTTCAGCTTGATGCATCTCATAAACAAGTTTAAATTCAAAATCATTTTAAATCACTATTGTTTGGTTGAGGTTTAGTGTTATGATTCTCAATTGCTAATTGAGTTTTGAGAGACTAATAATTTAGCTATATTTGAGGTTTTCAATGCTTTCCTTAGTGTGTTTTCATTGGGAGTTATCTTCTATAAAAAGTAATGTTTGTGTATGGTTGAATTAAGTTTTAGAAATTGTATAGGTTGACCCACCTTGGTCCTGCAGAGCCAGAAGTGTAGAAGATCTTAGTCTTTGACTGAATCTTGTCAGTTGGCAAAATCCACCATTGATTCTGATCATTAGAAAGTGGATAGTCTATAAGATTAATTGGATTGTATGATTTGGAACACCAACGCCTTCTTATAAAAATGCATGTCTTGGTGATGATTGGGGCTCCTTAGAATTTATCCCCCATGGGCCTAGTGAGTATAAGGTTGACCCTTCTAACATTTGCATTCCTTAATTTTATGAGGATCCACATTCTCATGCTAGAATTGATCCTTCTTCTATGAATTCAACTAGTACTTATTCCCAAACATGCAATTATACATCTCATTTTTCTAAGGCTAGTGATGTTTCTCTCCTTCTCTATGTTCATTGGATAAACATTATGAGCTTGAATTTAAAATTATTTCTAAGCATGGATATAAAAAAAAGGGTCTTGGGAACATGGAACAAGGATTTAAGGTCCTTGTGGAACCTACAATATAATTTTATATTGTGGGATTAGGTTACCAATATTATCCTCTTTTTGCATCCCCTCCATTGTCTGATGTCTCTGTGACTTCTTCTTTTGAGAATTTAAACATTTCTCCACAAGAAAAATATTTGTTTCCTACTTCTTCTCCTTTATCTAAGAAAGATAATATATTGTTGTGGCTTCTCAAATCCCACCTAATCACTCTTCCTTCTACTGCACATGAGAATTTTCCTCAACACAATCAAATAAAACATCCTTTTTGTGCATATCATTGAGTGTTTTTTCATTCCATCAATGAATTTTGAGCCTTGCAAGATAAAAAAAAAACTTCTTGACTCTAGTGTTGTGACTCTTCCCTCTATTGATGCACATGTTTCTTCTTGGCATGACAAGTGGCATGGAGGTTCACCTCTATCCAATGCATTCCACATGATAAGTATTATTCTTCTTCTATTGTGTTTCTAACAACTATGTGGCATTCATATCTTTATTTATTTTCTCATTTCCATTCAAGGTGCTATAATCTCATATGAAACAATAATTTCTCTTTAGTAACAACACAATATTATTAATCATTCTTGTCTTCACCAAAATTCTAGGGGGAAAGGAAAATTTGGTTTGGAGGTGCACATCCTTCCTAAGGATCCCCTATCTTATTTCTTCCCCCTTTATTTACCTTAAAGTATTGGCATACCATACATGTGAATATTTTAAGGGGGGTCATATATTATGCTCACTTGTGCATCCTTGTTGCACCTTGTTTAATTTTCACCCTATGGAATTAGTTTCATTATGCTCCATATAGTGTTGGTAGCATGTGAACCACCTAGCATAATACAACTTGCTAACTTATGGGCCTTCATATGTCCTACCTTGATAATCTATGAGCCACCTAGCATAATGAAACTTGCTAGAGTATGTGGTTCATACAAATTACCTTTTACATCTATGGTCACCTAGCATAACACAACTTGCTAACCTGCGAACCATTTTTATATCATAATTTGCATGACCCCTAGTGGTCCAAAGAAAGCTATTGTTTGAGTCATGTAATCTCTTTTATATTGATTGCTTCCCTATATATTTGTATGCATTCTCTTCTTGAATAAACTAAACATTTCATCACATTCATCTCTTTGTTTAAGAATTCTTTTGTGTTTTTCCTTTTATTTTATTACATTTTGAGGATGATGCATGGTATTGAGAAAACATCCACATCAAGGTCTCTTTCAATTTTTTGACTTAAAATTTTATCATTTTTTTTATATGGGTTATGTATTATTCTATATATGTATATATTTATGGTGTTCTAACCTAGTGGTTTTGTGGGTTTTTTCACTAACTGTGTTTCCTTGTGCAAGTTTTTTTTTGTCTAATATATTTTTGTAGCTTCTTAATCTTATTGCATGGTTCCTTTGATTTAATATTTTTCATCATCCTCTACAATATACCTTTTGGTGTTGTTATTTTATTTTCCTTTCAGTCCTTTCCATTTTACTTTATCATGCATATTCATGTAGGTTTATAATATGGCTAAAGTTGGAGAAAAATGTATTATCAAAAATTGCACACCCTTGCTATTCACACTTATGGTTTATGTCCATTTTTTTGTCTATTCTCTTATTTTTTGTGAAGGATTATTCTAACCCTTGCATCATCCTTTCTCCTTCTCAAGGTTCTTAGGCCTCCTTTCTTGTGGTCACCTTTTTTTGTCACTTTTATGTTCACCATATTTTTTCCTATTATTTCATCAGTTTTTAGCATAAATTATTTGGACAATATCACTTAGAACAAATGTTTGTGCATTGTGCTAGCATCCTATGACAATTTATCATTTGAAAGTAATTTATGAGTGTCTTCCCACTTGTCACCTTCCTAGGTCAATGGAAAAGACATAATGATTCCAAATAGCTCATCAGCCTCTTCCTCTGTACTCTTCTCATTTTTTAATCTAAATTTTCATTTTTGGAGAACTCTCTCTCTCTTGGCTCTCACAAAACTCGCAAGATTTACACAACACTTTTTACATCACTCTTTGAAACTCTCCCTCTCTCAAATTCCTCAAGCCTCTATAGGTGATATTATTTTTATTTCTCATTATTGTTACAAGCATTTCTTGTGCCCTCAAGCACCTTGGTATTATCACATCACTATTTTCTTCATTTTGATTTTTCATTGTTCTTATTTATCGATGCGCTTAAAATAGTAACACACACTATTTTTTTCATCTATCTATATTGGCTATTGTGGAGGCAAAAATACCATAACAGAGATTTGACTAAGGTAAATCCCTAAATAGCCACCCAAAAAAATTCTCCATTTTGTTTGCAAGTATTTTTTAGAGCATTCAACTGCATGAAGATTTTCAATTGCTTTCTTATTCTTAAATGTATTTTTATTATTCATATAAATTTTATAAGACTTGTTTTATTTTCATGTTCTATGGTATTTGTTGGTGTTTTCTTATTTTTGGGTTTTGTAGGCTAGTTGAACAACTAAGTTGGGTTCTCACAATTTTTGGGTGTTTCTCTACAAGTTCGTAGAAATGATAGTGCAACACACAGACGTCTAGACGTCTATGCAATACACTAGAATCATTTCTAATGATCTCCAGATTTCAACCCCAAGTTCCTCATTTCTTGTATTTTTCATTTATGTAATCAAGAAGTTATAGTTAGTTTTATGTTAGTAGATATATTTACGAGTTTGTTTCCTTTAATGATTTTAGTTAGCCATTTACATTTTTATATTTAATAAATTCAAATAGTTTTAAATAAATTTAATACAACTAGTTTATCCTAGTGTATTGGATGAGGTTAATTCTTAAGGAAGATTTCATTTGTAGAAGTTAAACTTTTTCATTCATTACACAATCATATTGGTGCCTTGCATTCTTGATGCAAATAATTTAACCATAGCATGTATACACCTTTGCCAACATATAATACAATAGATATTGCATAAATTATTATTTAAGTGAGAATTTCATTATCTTTGAGTGAGGCTCTTAGAATTCGTGAACATAGGATGAGAGCATTGTATTTCATCTTTGTTGATGTATGTAAGAAACATGTTGATGTCCCAAATGAAGAAGAAAAGAATGTAGAAAATAAAGAAACTATTGTGGTATAACCAAGGCTTCTATTGTCAATAGTTAGCTAAGTGTAGACCCTTCCTACACCACTTTAGTGATTAATGGATGGCTTCTCCATAATTTTATGTTGGATTCAAGTGACTCTAATAATGTCATGTCTCTATAGGCAATGAATTAGATTGGTTTACAAGAGTCAAAGTCCTATGAAATATGTTTTTTCTATAGACTCTAGAGAGTTAAATGTCATTGAAGTGTTGAGCAATGTGGAAGCTCAATTGACTGCTTACCCTAAAAAATCATTTTTGATGGATATTATAATTGTGGATTTCCCTCCTAAATAGGGTATGCTATTGACTAAGAAGTGGGAAACATTCATTGGTAGAAATATACAAATTGATCTCTCTTATACCACTATTCTTTTCCATGGTGAAAATATGAAGTTGAAATCAATGAGTATTGGATAATATTGAAGATTGTTACAAATCTCCTAATGAGGTGATTTTTTTAATTTGAGTATAGACCATCTGGTAAGTTATTGTGAGGAACTTGAGATATAAGATAATGTTATTATTCTATCCCATGCCTATAAGAAACTTAGCGATGATATTTGGACTAAATTTTTTAATAGATCTCTCTCAAAAAAAGGTGCTAGCATTGGTATTATTCTAATATCTTCAAATGAGAAAATATGAAATTTCTCTACTAGACTCTCTTTCTAATGCAAAATCAATATACCTGAGTATGATGCCCTTCTATTGAAGTTGAATATTGCTCACAAGAATGGAATTAAATGCTTAGAAATTTTTATGAATTCAAAATTAATAGTGGAATAAGAAAAAGGAAGGTATGTGGTGAAAGAGAACAAGTTAAGATCATATAAGAATTTTTTTTGGGATAACACGAAACTATTTGATTTTATTAACATTGAATGGGTGGATAGAAGTGACAAAATTCAAGAAGATGCTCTTATAGTTATAACATCAAGATATGACCTAGATTCAAACCTTCCTTTATGTCATTAAATCATTGAAATCATAGAAAGATCTACTGTACTGGAAAACATATGTAGTTGACAAGTGTTTGTTGAAAACCAACAAATATACAAATTCTTGAATGGTCTAGATGAATTTGATATTTAGTTGATTGATTGGTAACCTATGATAGAAATAGAAGATGGAAGAGAGACCTTGTTTGGGAATGAAGTGGTACAAATAAAGAAAAATACTATTCCAAAAGGGCTGGTTGTTTTAGAGTATATTTTTAATAATGAGGATTGTTATTGGAATAAGAACAAACTAACTCATGGAGATAATGTTGAAGGTGTGAACCTGGGAACACACGAGAACACAAAGATGATTTTTATTTGTAAAATACTTAACCAAAGGAGAAGAAAATGATAATCCCCTTATTGAGAAAAATTAATAAGTGTTTTTCTTAGTCCTACAAGGAGATTCAAACATACTAGTAAGATTTGTTTCATCATAACATTCCTCTTCAACTAGATGAAAATATTTTTTGGAAGAAACAAAAACCTATCAGCCCTACCATATCCCCACAAATGCAAAATGACACGTATTGTTAAGGTTATTAGGAACTCAAAGTGGTTATCCAACCTTATCCTAGTGAGGAAGAATAATGGAGAGATAAGTTTGTGTGTGGGCTTTAGGAACCCAAACCTTAAGTTCTTTAAGGATAGCTACCCTCTTGCAAGCATGGATAATATATTACAAATGGTAACTAGATTAGAAAGAATGCCCATGATAGATGGCTTCTTAAGTTACAACCAAGTGGTTATAAAAAAATCAAAGCAACATAAGATGACCACCAATCCATGGGGTACTTATGTGTATGTAAGGATGCCATTTGGTTTAAATAATATAAGTTAAAATTTCCAAACAGCAATAGATGCAGATTTTTCTAGTCTCATTGATGAGATTATGGTTGTATACCAAGATGATTTCACAATGTTCTCAAAGGAAAGAGGTGATAATTGAAAGTATCTTGAGCTTATTTTGAAAATATTTCTAGAATATATAATTTTATTAAGCCCCAAGAAGTGCATATTTGGTGTTGAGGAGGGCAATATTTTGGGCACATTGTGTCAAAAGATAGGATAGGAATAGATCCAAATCAAGTCAAGGATATGTACTTATGGCTCATCCACAACAATTATATATATACCAATTGTAGTGCCCCTCCATGATTCACCCTGTTAATGTTGTTGTGGTCATGCTTGTCGACTTTGCTTTGTGGTCAAGTATGGATTGGTGTTTAGTCTATTTGATTTAAATCTAGTCAATTAGTGCTTTGATTTATTATTACATTTAAAATAAGTATTAAAGCTAAAAATATTTTGATAATCAAAATAAATGCTTTAATACATTGTGATGTTGATAAATGAAAATATTGATAATACCTCTATTAAGTTAAATAAAATATTATTAATGCCTTTATTTGATTTAAATAAATTAAAAGTATGAGTTAATTTTAAGAAATATTGTAATAAATATATTAATTATGGTATGGTGCAAACAAAATCAAAATGAAATATTAAATTAATAAATTAAATATTTTAATTGTTGAATTTTTATGTTAAAATATTATAGTATGGTTAAATTATAAAAATAATAATAAATAGTGGTAGTTGGTGGTAGTGGGGAAAATAAAATAATGAAATTAAAGAAATGATTGTGGAGTGAAGAATAAATTAGTTAAATTGCTTAAAGATAGGGGCTTTTGAGATTTTTTTGAAAAAACTAATTCTTGTTTCTTCTTTCCGTGAATGTTTTCTTGTTCTAAGAGGTCTTCTTTTGGTTTCTTATTTGTCTTGGAGATTTAGAATTCGGTTCTACATAGATTGTTAGGCTTTGAACTATGTGTTGGAGTTGCAAGCTAGGATTAAGGGGTTTGACATCATTCCTTAGCTCAACCAATTGATTTAAACTAGGTTTCATTCCTTTTTAATTCTTTCTCCATTTCTAAAACATCTTGAATGCTTTTACTGTCTTGAAATAAAACGTTTCTTAGTTTATTTATTTCTAAATTGAAAACAAGTAGTAATGGCATCTTCTATAAATTTATCAAATAAATCATTTGTGATTACTCTGCATTCAATGCATTCGATGTGTTAATTACCTCCACCTACTAAATGCAATTGTTTGAAGATCTTTTAGCTCTCCCAATAAATACATTTTGTATGAACCTGTAGTTTTGTGTATCCATAGGTAAGTATTTTGTTGGGAAATTTCATAAATCTTCTCAAAATTTAGTTTGTGCACCAGTGTCATGTTGGTATCATTTCCTTCCTTTTTGATAGCCTTATAAGGAATTTTGTTCTTCTATCAACACCTCTTTGTTGTCTATATTCTTTATTTTTGAGGCTCTATCGATGCTTTTGAATGCATATTCCTTCCTACAACATACAAAATGTGTTCCCTATTCTTTTTGTTTTCACTCTCACTTTAGGCTCTCATCTTTGGGAATATCGGCTATTTATTTATGTTATGGGTGTACTTATTTTGCTTATTGTGTGATTTATAAATAGTACAAGAGAGAATTGAAACCTTGCATGGCATAATCTCAGTGTTGGCTAAGTTGCATGAATCACTTAAGTGGGTGATCCATAATAGTAGTTTTACAATTTTGGCCGTGTTGGACCTTTGAGGTGTGTTTTAACTAAATCTTCACATTGAGGCCTTATAGCGGCTGGTTGTGGGAATCTTAAGATATGGTGCAAACTGAGGTCTCATCAAATTTGTTTGTAGATTCTAAAATATTTTTTCAAAATTTTTGGAATCAAATTACTCTTTTCCATGTCCCATGAAAAGAAATGAGTTTTTTCAAGAAAACAACATTTTAAAAGTGGCCTTTTTACCATATAGCATAACTTTTTTTTCCATGAAGGATAAAATTCTAATTCTTTCAAATTTAGATTTGTAACTATGATATCGATTAACTTCACTTGGTTAGATAGTTTTTTATTGAATATATTTTCCTTAATCAAGTTTCAAAGTCAAATTACAATTAGGACAGTAGCATTTGTATGTAGCGTAACTTTTTTGTATATGTCAAATTTTTTTTTTTTTTTGTTGGATCAAGGACTTCAATATATGGTGCACTCTGTTTTTAATTTTTTTTTGATATTCTAACATATGTGAAGAAAAAAAAATTCATTTTAGATAGAAAAACCTATGTTTAATAAAATAAAAAACAAATACATAGCTAAAACCAAACATATTAAAATTATATTCATTGGATAGCTTTTTCTGAGGAATACCATAATCATTTTAAATAAATTTTAAATGAATTCATTTGATCCCCCAAAATCTAAATCAAAAGTGATTTTTTATCAGCATTTTGATAGGTGTAAAGGAGACACATTTATGGGTATGGTTTAAAACTAGCGAGGTTCTATCCAAGGGGTTTTGATCTAATGTGATTTGATCAAACTCTCTTCAATTAGAATCCTTGAAATGAAACTTTTTAAGACTTAAATCATTATATTTTCTAAAAAATATGTTATTTCAGCTAAAATTCGTTCATCTCGGGAATTGTAAAGCCCTGTGTAACAACACCCAAGTGAAAGCAATTCATTGTATAACCGTTTCCTAGGCATTCGTTAACTTATCGTCTTAACCAAAGCTAAATAAAAACCTTTGTCACTGCAATTGTATTGTTGTAATCTATAGATAAGTCATGCTTTAGAAGAAACTTTATTCTTACATGACTCCATACTTCTCCATGTAGATTGTGATAGTTATAGGATATACATACTTTTCATTCGATAATTGATTGTAAGTATTCATTTTCCTTTGCCACTGGAATGTATTTGTTTGGTATTCAATGTTGTAAATGTTGTAACACTTAATTTGTTTTTTCCTTCCCTTACCGAACTTGTTAGCATTGCCTTAGAGTTTGGGTTGATGCATATTGGATACACTTGATACATACTAGATATTGCCTGATGTTGGGTGCATAATTGTTCTATGTATTACATTCTAAAACATGTGTTTTTCATTCTTTTATTTATTCGATGAATTTAGTTTGGGGTCATGTCCTTGTTTCGATTTATTTTTATTTCCTTTCAATTATCACTCTTTATGAAATTCGTTGTGAATACTTGAGCTTACTATTCAATGTTCATTTGTGTTGTTTGGCATTCACTTGATATTTGTGGCTTGATATATATGTTTGGTATGTTTGGCATGTGTTATTTTATACAATGAATTTGCATAATAGTTAGTACTCGATGAATAAGCAATGAGTATGAAATTTGGAGTATGAGCTTATGTTTGGTAGTTCGATTAACTATATTTTGATTAAAAAAATAATAATTTTAGCATCTAATTATAAATATAGTTATATATGTACATGTATATTGGTGTGTATCTTTTACTACCATGTGCTAATTGTTCATAATCTGATATTTTGTTTGTAAACAATAGAAAATTAAATAATTACTTAATGTATTTATATATTTATATAATTTCATATGTATATATATATATATATATATGTAT
>VDFB02250702.1:0-23546 GCA_007258455.2 Sequoia sempervirens
ATTAAAAATAAGAATTCACCTAATATGGACATTTCCTTTCATCAAAATGAGTTACCCCCTTTTGAAACATAAAAAAAAAATGATGATTTGATGATATTGGCTATTATTAACAAGGTTGGGATTAGGCGTACCCTTGTTGACAATTGTTCAAGGCTTAATATTTGTAGTGTGAAACTTTTGGATAGAATTGAGGCAGATAAGACTAAAATTCAACCAATGAATTTTTCTATTTGTGGTTTTCAAAATGTGGGAAAACAACCTCTTGGTGTGATAACATTACCTATCAACATTGGTAAGGTGATGTTACAAACCCCTATCCATGTCATGCCTCATGATCTTTCATTTAATATTCTCTTGGGGAGAGCATGGATTCATGAGGTGAATAGAGTTCCTTCAATGCTTCATTGTTTAATTAAATACACTTACAAAAACAAGGTTTACACAATAAAAGTTGATTCAAAATCTTAAATTTGTTTACAAACTAAAATAGGAATGACGAATCCTATTATAACATTGACACCAACTACAAAAGTGGAACCTTTATAAGTTGAGTACAAAGATAAGTGCTTTCCATCTGTGACAAATTTGTTGGATAGTGACTGGGGTTCATTATATTTCACACCTACATCCATGGGATAATATAACAACACACAATCAAAATTAGGAAAAGAGAAAGAAGCAACCATGATATCAACACAATCTATCACTGAGTCATCAAAAGAATTTGAGTCTAGAACTTTTACAAAAGAAGAAGGAAACACAAATTACACATCTACATATGATGAACATGATCATGAAAATACACCTTCTTCAAAAGAAATGGAAGAAATTTATGGAAGAGGATACCAACTTTTGAAACAATGTGGCTATAATGGAAAAGGATGTGGTGTAAGAGAACAAGGTATTCATGTCCCTATAGATCCTAACACACAAGAAGCAATAAGAGGTAGATTGGTTATTATACTTTAATTAATCATACAAGAAACAAATAGAATTAGTTTTTGTTCCTTTCCATGTGGTAGTTGTAGTATCATAATGTATATTTACTACCATTCATGGGGGTATAAAATTGGTTGTTATACAATCATATTTTATTTTACAAGGAGTAGCATATCTTAATCCATTTTGGCTCACCTCTATCCCTACACTTGGGGGCAAGGGGTTAGGTAGCATTTTCCTAGGTGTATTCCTTCTTGGTATCCCTTTATATCTCCTTAAAATTTTAGTGTCACAAGTACACTACCATTTTAAAGGGAGAGAATATAGTCCCTCGATTATTGTTTTCATAGAAAATGGTCTCTTCTTAGTGATAATAGTATACATATCCTATGAAGTTTGACCTTTTCAACCAAAGTGTGGTCTTCTTAATTCATGTGATGTGTCTCCTTTGTTGTAATATGAGACTTTATGTCCTATTTAAGAGTGATATTTCTTGGCATATGATTTTCTCCTTAGTGGTAATACTATGGCTAGTGTTCCCTAGGTTGATATCTTCTATTCCTTGAATTTTCCTCTCTTGGTGGTGATATCATGCATGATGCTCCCTAATGTGTGACCTTTCATGAATTAATAAATACCTCTTTGATGTTGTTAAAATGACCTTTTGAGGTTGTGTTATCATAACACCCCTTGAGGTCGTGACCTTGTCTTAATATCATTATTTGTTTGCATCCCTGAGGTGATTTTTGTTTGCACCCCCTAAGGTGAGTTTGAAATTTTTTTGCTCCACTTTGTTTATGAGTATTGAACCTAGTGTGGTTTTCGCATAATATGGCACCTTATCAAGGTTATCAAGGAGTATAATTCTTCATATGGTTGTTGATGAGTGTGTACTTAATGAAAATTGGTCCTCACTAGTGTGTTTCTCATTTTACCTTGTCTTGGGGGCTCACCTAGTGAAATGCGATCCTCACTAGCTTGTGTTCCTTCCAGTTTGTGATTCACAAATCTTTTCTATGGTGTGATTCATGAACACCCTTAACATTCCCACCTAGCATAATGCAATTTTCTTGCCAGTAGAGCCATCTGTTTCATGAGTGCTTGGCATAATACACCTTGCTAGCCTTATGAAACCCATCATATTGTATGGAAACCTAGCATAACATAACTTGATTGTTAATAGATCCATGTAGCCCATGAGTGATTTGGCAGAACACAAATTACTAGTCCTCATGGGAGCATTCACTTATTTCATGGATGATGTTTGGTATTTGAGATAATTTAAGACTGAGGTCTCTTTACCTTACCAAATCAAATCCCTTTAGTACTAACCTTGTGTTTTTACATTTTTTCATGCGTCTTCTTCATGTTTACATTGTGTTTACACCATGTTTGTTTTCATCATCATCTACATGTTATGTTATGTTCTATTCATGTATGCTATATGTTTTGCAACATGTATGTTTGTGTGTCTTGTGTTGTTGAATATCATACATGTGTTTTTGTTCCTTTATGCTTATGTTGGTTTTAAATGGGATCTTAGATCTTGGGAGCTTGATCATCCCCCTAGATCCTTTATCATCCTATCTTCTCAACATTTGCATTTTCAGACCCCTCTTGACACATATTTCTCTACTTTAGCGTGAGTCTGAGCGTAAGTTCATACTCTCACTAAAGTGGGGGCTAAATGTAGCATATAAAATTGTCACCTTTAACAATTTCACATTATGTTTTATCCCCAAAATTTATTGGACTTAATTAAGCTCCTAATTTTCCAAATTATGCATTCCAAGGCCTATTTATTACCATTTTCTGAAGGGTTGCAAGCATTGAATAAATGCAACCAATTATTATTTTTCTCCTAACTAATTGTGTCCTAGAAATTTGGGCTAGGACCCATTCACCCATGGTCAAATGGGTCCCCCTTTTAGCCATAACCCAAATTTAAATATGTTGTTGGCGAAATTTTAACATCCAAACTTCAAATTTCAAGTGTCAACTTTTGGAATCTAATTTTCAGGAAATTAGCATAATTACATATAAACACTTATTTATTTTACCATTTGAAATCTAAGAAGGAATATAAACAAATAGAAGCAAAATTCATGAGAAAATACTATTTTCAAGAGCATTCAAGAGTAGAATTTCATATTTATTTTAGTAATTCAAGTTTCAACATCATGTAAAATCTTATGTGATTTCATGTGTGTTCATGTTGTCATTATTTTTTTAAATCTAACATATTTTTGTAGGTTTCCAAAGAATTCAAGAATTCATGAAAGAAAGATCCAAATCGTTTAGGAGATGTGTGTCACTTCAATCATTCAAGACAACCATTGAAGGGTGGTGAGTTGTGGCACATTGTGATTTCATCATTCCTTCCTTTCCATTCCCATTTATAATTGAAATTTTTCCATTATGGAAGTGGGACACTTACCTAGGGTTTGACTGAGGCAAGCCCCTAACTGGCACAACATTTTCCCTCACTATGAATGTGCAAGTTATAGGTTTAAGGAGGATCAAGGAATGTTTAAAGTAAATTTATTCATTGTTGCATTTATTATCATCATTTTTTTCAAGCCATGAAAGCTCACTTAATAAATTTACTAATGACATTCTAACAACTATATAATCGGGAATCAAGAACTTGGATCCAACATCAGAGGATTGCACAATCATTTTTAGGACCCCCCATCAAAGACCCACATGCCCCTAGGCATCTGAGTCCCTCTTTTCATGTTGAATTAAACTTTTGGTGATAGGTATACATGGGTGATCCCACAATAGTAGGTTACACTTTTTGGCAAAACTTGACATGGAATTGAACTTTTTAAACTAAATATTCACTTTAAGACACCTATAGTAGCTGAACTGATGCAATGCAGGAGAAAAACCAATCCTAACTCAACCAAGAATCTAACTCATCCTTTCAATTAGGACTATTTATTCTCCACAAAAACCCTTGTTTCACACACCAAAATAGAGAACAAAACACAAATACTTCTTGACCTGTCAAAACATCTTAAGCAACACTAAAATTATTCTCATACCCTTTCTTCAACATAAGCATCTCAAACTTAAAACCTTTCAATGTAGACTTGTTCAAAATCAGCATATATGCCCACTTAGACCACATAAACTACCAACACCAACTTCTCAAGCCAAAACCTCTTTACAAATACCACAAAAAAGTACAATTATGTTTGTGCAAACATATTATACCATCCCCCATCCTTTATTCATAACATTTCAACAAACACCTATTCAAAATCCTTCAATTTCATTCCAAATTATGACTGTTATAATAGGACAATTATCAACAATAGACTCTAAAATTTAACTTTCACCAAACCCTTGATACATCTACACACCTTTTGAAATCACTATCACTACTCAAACATCACAAAATTGAGAACTCTCAAAGTGTCTATCCTAATAGGCCTAAAATAGCCTTCTTGAGATCATAAAAATTGACATGCAAAATTAAAGACTCTCCACTTGATTCATTTAGGCATACAAAACTCCTCAATTAAACCCTCTTAAAATGATTTCATGCCCTTTCAATATGGAAGTTAACAACATTGCAAACTATGTCCTAATTAGGACTGTCCCCAAATAGATTTAACAAGACAATCATCAAAGAATGGTCTCCAATATGTAAACTTACCAAAACTTGAAAAGAAGGTATTCCAAAAATAGCTAAACAACCATTAAAAACAATGAAATTCATGAAGAATTCACATACCACTATCAATTCTCATTAAAACTCCATTGTGCACTATTATTGTGAAAAATTCTACATTTTGCAGTCCTAGGGCATCAAGGAATCAGCCCAAATCCTTAACCAAAAACTTTACACTCTTGATATCATTTGAAGTACTCTTCAAACAGTCTTCTTACCAAATTTTAGGAGGTTTCAATGGTAAATACAACAAAAACTTAAGTTTCTTTGCACACTAATACCCTAGTTAAGGGTTTTAACCCGCTTGAACTAATTTAAAGATATCTTTCAAAAAAAATAATGGATTTAAATGAGACAAATTGTAAAATAAACTAGATTCATAGGGCTTCAATCTAAAATGGAGGAGGGGTTTAGAGCACTATACAAGGCCGTACAATGGCCTGAAACACAAAAAATATAGGAAAATTTCATAATAACATAATTTTTCAGTAATTATCTTCCTCATCCATCAATTCTCAACCTTCCTCGAAGTGGGAGAGGCTTGAAAATTTATTTATAAAGAAAATAAAATGCCTAAAACTAATTCTCCAACTTCCTTGACTCTTCATATTCCTCTATTTGTCTTTTTCTACATTTTTTTTATAATTTTGTATTGACAACATTTTTGTCATGTTTTGTACTTTTTACATTTACGCCCAAAATGACCCAAATTAACTAACTTGGACCTAATACAAGATAAATGTGACCATTTAGGCCTTATTACAACATAATATCAACTATATAGAATCAAAAACCCAAAGTTTCCTCGTGGAGGCATGTTCTTCCTAGGGTGCACCTGCACCATAAACCATGAGGAATTTGAAGATGATGCAAACTAGTGATTTGTGACTTTTTTTGTATATTTTAAATATATATTTATAAAAAAAAAATGAATCAAATTGTATTTATTTTTCCATCTCCTTCAATAACTAGTTTTTAATAGTAAAAACCATTTTTAAAGAGTAGTGTTGACTATATAACACATTTTTTTTATATAAAGGATCACATTCTATTTGATTTCAGATTTATAGCAACTGATATCAGCTCCTTCAATTTGGTTCATAGTTTTTATTGAATATTTTTTTGGTTTGAAGTCAAATAATTAGTTTGGTTATCATTTGTTATCTTCATGTAACAAATTCAATTTTTCTATTTTTTGTTGGATCAAAGTCATTATAATTGTGGATTTTTCTTTTTTTTTGGTGACTCTACTATTTTTCCATATATATAGAATAGAGGGTTTTGCTGATAAAAGGCACATTCACGAAATAAAAAAGAAAATATGATAATCAAATTGATATGTTGAAATTTAATTTCGGAAGCTTGTAATGACTGTACTTTGGTATAAGTTTTGATTCAATTCCAGTCTACATAAAGAAATAAACAATGGTTTTATCAACATTTTGTGGTGGGGGACTCCATTACTGAGAATTATGGTTTAAAACTAGCAGGGTTCTATCCAAGGGGATTTGATAAAACCCTATTCAATTAAAATCCTTTAAATGAAACCTTTCAAGGCTTAAATCATTATATTTTGTAAAACTTTATGATTTCAACAAAAACAGGATGTCCTAGAAAGTGTAACCTATTATTGCCTCTCACATATCTTCCTACAAATTACTATTTTTTTCTATTCATCTTTGGGATATTTCATTTTCATACTAGATCATATAGTTCAATTAGGTTAATCATTCCAAGTCATTTTCAATCCATTTAGCCACCAATTAGGCTTGGTCTAAATTACGGTCTGGCTCATGTATGTTTGAAAGTTAATATTTGCACCTTGTTGATCTACATCTGTAATGAAACCCTAGAAAATTCCTTACATCCTAGTTTTCTTTGTTTTGAGACTGAATACATTTTCTATGTTTCTACAAGCTATGGGACATGAATACAGCCTTCTTTTTTTTTTTTACCATCACTTGCCACTATATCAGGTGTTTGAAAGACTTCAAGGTGGTTTCATACAATGGGTTTCATGTATGAAAATGTGTAATTTATTTCAGGGGGAAAAATATTATAATCCCCCATAAATGTAGGTGTGAATTATAATGATCCCCAATCATCATATAACATTAGTGTTATAGGTGAAGCACACTCATCTTTGTTTTCAATTTGTATGTATTCTACTTTTGAAGTTGGGATCAATGTGCTAAAGGGTCACTTAATTTTGGTTATGATTTGTAAACAATTTTTCAAATTTAGGATCATCTTTCATCATGTAAGCCTTATTATTATATGTGTATTTCATTAAAAGATGAAGTGTTGAAGAAACTCCTTTTATATCATGAATTCATGGTATACCCAAGAGAAGATTATTTGAAATATTATCAGGCATGACAACGATAGGAGTGGGTAACACAATAAGGACAACTTTAACTAGTAATGTTATCACTCTAAGTAGTTGTCTTCCCACATTATCAAAACCATAGATAAATAAGGAATTTGATTGAATTAAAGTTTTATCCACTCTAATTTTGTCCAAAAGATGAATGCTACAAAAATTAAGCCTTGGACCATTATTAATAAGGTTACATCTAATCTTGGTCTTGTTAATAACCACCATTATCATCAAGGCATCATTTTTCTTTTGTATCTCTAAAGGGGATAACTCATTTTGATTGAAGACAATCTCCAAATCAATTGAATTCATACCCTCAATCAAAGTTTCTACATCATTTTGTTGCACACTAGGAGGTACAAGAACTTTGTAAAGCATCTTGAAGAAGTGCATGATAAATAGGTGGTGTTTGAATCAAATGCCACAAAGAGATATTAGTAGGTGTAGCAAAAAGTTGTTCTACAATATTGTACTCCTTACCATTATGTTGAGGTAAATGAGATACCATAGGTAGGATAGGTTGTGGAAGAGGTATTGATGAAGGAATGTCTTGTGTTTTCTGTTCTTGTGGTATGTCATAATGATAATCAATGTTTGCTATTTGTTCGTTGTGTGGTTTAATACTTCAAATTCCAGGATGTGAGCTAATTTTTTGTTTATTTTACTGGAGTACTGGTCCTATAATCTTACAGGTTTTGGTTCAGTTTGAGTCTGACTACTGGTGGATAAATGATGAGTTGATTTGTGATTCGCGAATTGAACTGCTGGTGTTTGAATGTTGAAGCCCTGGTGGATGCAATTGATGAGTCTAAAAAGAATCATCAACATATGAAAATTATTACTACTAAAGGAGAAACTAGCCAGATGTAATCTAACATAGAAGAGATCTAGCAGCGATCATATTTATTGTACATTTCCAAAGAATAACATTAATTTCGTTTCAATTCATCATTTTGACAGTGAAATTAAGGCAGTAGACATGAGCTATTCTTAAAATACAGAAATTAGGTCTGGCAGGCAATAGATGTAATTATTACCTAATTTGGTGCATCCCAGTGAGAGAAATTTCCTTCATGAGCAGGAAATTTGTTTTAAAGAATTGGAATCTGCTAAAAACCCTAGAGATGAAGTGGCTGTCTAACAATGTTTTAGTTCAGATCTAGTAAGTTTTTACCTTTGATGGATTCTGTTGCCAATGATGTGGCAATATTTCAGGTTTTAATTTCGAAATAGAGTTTAATAACACAATTATACAATACTTCTCGACTTTGCATTCATTTCTCTTATAGATGTGATAATTTTCAATATTAAAATGAAACAATTTTTCCAAAACTTGTATCAAATCAAATAAAATGACACTTTTCTTTCAAATGTAAAGACACTTTTTTACAAACAAAAGCATATGATTTTTGAAATTTTGATAATAATTGCTCACTATTTCAAATCTCAAACATGTTGAATATAAATCAGAAGATCTAATTAATATTTAGAATGTTGGGTTCACCAAAATGTTTTGTTGAAAAAGGGATCCCAGGTCTAATGCTTAGACAACTAACATCAATCCTTTTCAAAGAACATTAGAATGTAAATTAGCAAGGGGATTAAATTGTGTAGACACTGAAAAATTTCCTGACATTGTGAACAACATTTTTGTACTAATTTGCATCCTTCCTACATAATTAGATAATTGTTAATTATTTAAGTATCCCTTAAATACCACTATACTTCTATTAATTAAATCATTCTTAATTATTTGATTAATTTACTCTATCTTTATTAGTCTTTTAATTAATTAAACAAATTTTAATTTATTTAATTATGTCACTAATTTCCCTCCTTTCATCTTAAATTTCTCTCAAATATGTTAAATTTTATTTTATTTATTACATTGCAGGAATCGGGTAGGCCCCTATAAAACGCAGTGTGTCCAGTAAACATTTTTCACATGACCAGTGATGATGGTGTGACATGCCCTATGGTACCATGGAGATGGAGGGGAAACTAGACCTCGTGACCTCTTACCTACAACAAGATGCTTTAGCCAATCGAGTTAGGCCCTCTACCCCATTTCCCTCCTTTCATCTATAATCAAGTAAATAAAAAATTATTCATTTTCATTTTTTCTCTTTTCTTCTATAATTAAATAGTTAGTTTTAACTATTTAATTATTTATTTAGTCTTTTCTTCCATAATTAAATAAATTCTTATTTATTTAATTATTTAATTATTTACCATTTCCCTCCATCCATTATTAAATAATTACATTTTCAGTTATTTAATATTTCATTTCACTCTTTTCTTCTATAATTAAATAATTATTTTTAATTATTTGATTATTCATTTTCCAACAAACCAAAGCCGAGATGAGCATGGAGCATAATCAACTTTGGCATAGGAATTAAGGTTTCATTTCTTTATTATTTGATTTATATTGTCATTTGTGCTTCATTATTATATTAAGGTATTTATGGACAAGATATTTTATTTTGGCAATGAATAACAAACACCAAGGTATGACCTAGACCAAGGTGCTAGATATTATCCCTTTACAATAACAAACACATTGTAGACAAGGAATGCCATGACACATACTAGTGACAATAAAACCTTGTTAGAATATGTGAATAAGTAACCACAAAGAAAGTTAGTCCTAATTTAAGAAAGTGTTAGATGATCTTTAACTTGAATAGGATATTTTGATTATTTTGAATAGAAACCAGTCACACAAAAGGAACTTAGTTCCCCCAGTCATATTGCGAAAAAAACCACAAACAAAAATCAAGTAGGAAAATTTCATGATCCATCATCACTCCTCTCATCACTTATGGACTTCCTTGAAGTGCATAGTAACATGCCCAAAGATAAATAGAAAAAGATAAGACAAACTAGACCAATAGAGTCAATAGCCATTTAGATATTCTTGCCAATTAATGAGTGTTTAGTGATAGGATTGTGGATGAATTCAAGTTTCAGGAAATGAAGCATGTCATATAAGACGTCGAGTATGGTTTTGGAAATGAAACATCCTACATAAGATAAATGATAGGATTGTGCCTAGTTTTAGGAGTGTTATACCTCGTATAAGATGTCAAGTCTAGTTTCAATGGTGCAACAACCTATATAAGATAATTTGGTAGTTGATGGACAATGTCTTGTTTTAGTAATGAAGCATATCATACAAGATATTAAGTTTGGTTTTGAAAATGCAACACCCTGTCTAAGAAAACTGATAGTTGATAAGGATCATTTCATTGTTGGGTATGTGCAGGATCATCATGGAAAAAACAGTCCCTTAAGTGGCAAAAAATTTAGAAAAATCAAAGTTAGGCAACTTGACATAAAATGTTGAATAAGTTATCTATATTATTTCAAAAATATGTAACAATAGAATCTATAGCAAATTGAATGTAGTTTCTAAACTACTAGGTTTATTTAAAAAAAATAAAAATCTATTTGGTGAAAATTTGAAATTTCAATGTAGCAGTACTTAAATTTAAGGGAAAAAATAAGAAGTAGGTGTTTGTTTAATCACCCTA
The DNA here is from genome assembly GCA_007258455.2 of Sequoia sempervirens. Classification (NCBI taxonomy): domain Eukaryota; kingdom Viridiplantae; phylum Streptophyta; class Pinopsida; order Cupressales; family Cupressaceae; genus Sequoia; species Sequoia sempervirens. The sequence goes on from VDFB02250702.1 coordinate 10,538, forward strand.
ACCACAATAAAATGATAATATTTTTTTATAAGATTTTAGATATAATTAGAGGACTCATGCCCCAATGTGATGCATATTTTTTTGTATTTTTTTTCCAAGTAAATAATTAATTATGAATTTTTTATTACAACTTTTAAAAAATATAAAAAACTCATATGTCTGACCACCTTAACTTGGTCAAAACTTAATGAAATTAAATTTTTGTTTTATTAATACTATAGTATGTGAAGCATAGAATGTGATGCATGTTTTGGATTCAAAAAGTGTGATACCGTTTGAAAGCTATAGATATTTTTCAATCAACCTATCAATTAGGACTTTAGTCGTAATTCAAATAGAAAATGAATAATAATTACTTATGAAATTCAAAGTAAAGAATAATTTATATTATTGGAAAGCTGAGAATATCCTTTAGAAACCCTTTTCGTTTCATCAATTTTGGGTAAAAAAATAGTCATCAGCCACATACCCATCATATTGCCACTTTGTGGCCCATCATGATCCTACACATACCCTATTGATAGGTAGTTATGATTAGGCAATCAATTGGTTAGGGTTGGAGACCAATTAGATAGTTTTTTTGTTGTTTCACAGTTTGGTATTATTAGTTCTTTCTACAATAGCTATTTGTGTCTAATCAAAGTGTCAACCTTAGCAAGGTACAATTTATTATGAGACATGGATAATGATAGATAGGACCTAAGCCTCAGGGGCTCATCGATGATGTCCTTTCCTATGTGAAGTCACAAAGGAAACATAGTTTGATTGACCTTGACAATGGATGGTTTATTATGGAAAGTAGATTACAATGGACTAACATTATGACAAAACCTAAGGGACTAACCTAAGCTTTGAGGGCTCATTGATGATTCCCTTTCCTGCATGAAGTCACAAGGTAACTTATTTCAACAAGTTGGATTGACAAAAATTATTTTTTTAATTTTTTGACATTTTCTAAAAAAAATTGAGATAAAATAAACCTCAACATTCCCATGCCATGAGAGGGGAGACTAAGCTTTATTATAGGTTGGTGAAAAAAAGTGGATTTTTTTATTATGGAAAAGGATATATGTGAGTGACAATGGACAAAATGAAAAATTAGATAGAATGAGAGTGGATGATGGAGCAAAGACTAACAACACATGGAATTTGTTTGCCAAGTTTTCACCATGGTACTTATCCAAAGTGACACCAAAGTGGTTTTCACTATTGGATGGATTATTTCTCTAAACTATTTTTTATTTTTCAACTATTTTGTGTCACACAAGATGCATTTTTGCTAGGTTTTCATCAGGGTGATGATTTTATCTTTTACTTTTTTAATTTTTTGTGTATTCGCTAAAGACTAGGTATATTACTTGCAAAGGCTCATGCTATTGATAGGCTCTAGTAGTGATTCACCTTTAGGGATAGAAAGTTGATAAATGTTGGATCCATATGTTATAGTTATGATGTAAGGACCCAACTAGTTAGGCTCAAATTTTCTAGGCTTTTCTTGATTCATTTAATTCTTTACATTCTCTTTTAAGACCAAGTCATTGATGTCAAAGTATCTTACTCAAACTTTCTTATTATAACTGTAACAAAGGGGTAAAATTACAAAGTTGTGTCACACTTTTATAAAGGAAATGACCAACACTGATCTAAATTTTTGTAATCAGACAAATTAGCATGGGTCGATTATGCTTGATCCATGAAGAATCAAAGTATAATGAAGCCACTAACCTTGAATTTCAACAAGATCATTCAAATACAAGTTAAACTAAACATTTATCAAAAATAAACATTCTAAACTATGAAAGCATTTAAAAGTCTACTCTAATCCATTCAAAACTTGTCCTATTGTGGGAGTGATGTTACGTTGATGCGGAATGGTGACCCTTTCCAAATCCATGAAAAAATGAGCTTGCCTCGATCAGTTTTATTGAAGAAAACTGATGGAACGATTGTGAGATGTGTATGTAAACATGATTTTATGCTAAATTATGAAGATATACAAATGCTAAGCTAATTCTGAATGGATTCTAATCTAAAAAATCTGAACTCCACTTAATTAAACAAGTTGAATAGATGCATCATGTGATCATCGAAGCCATTAATGGAAGCTCAAAACTAATTAATGCAATTAAAATGAACTAAAAGATGTTAAATGTGTGTTAAATATGAGTGGGAGTGTGAGTGATTTCAACATCATAATTTTTCTCTAAAATATGGATCCATATTCAATAGAGGCAAGCTCAATTTATAAAATAGGTAAAAATAGATCAATGAATGAGATCAAAAAGATCAATCAATGGTCAAGAATGAAAGGAAGAAGAGGAATGGATCATGGATTCTCATCAATGGGTGAGAATGGAAGATGAGATTTAATCAAGGGTTGGCATTCCTTCAAACAAACACACTTTCAACTTGTCCAAGAGGTTACTAGTTAACTTGCATAAGAGGTCACAAGTTAACTTGCTCAAGAAGCTAAGTAAGTTTATTGAGAAAAATGAATATTCCCCTTTTTCAAATGAGTGAGGAGAGAGAATATTCTTTGGAATATTCTCATGGGTGAGGTAAAAGGATATTTAGTTAATTAAAACTAAATTAAATTGTGCAAGGGAATATTCCATGAGATTATTCCCTTTTTGGAGGAATGTGCAAAGAAGGAATATTCCCTTGCTAGTGGGGGGAATTAGATTTGTAGATGGTGAAATATACATTTTCTCAAAACAAACAACACACATTAGCATGGTTAGTTTAAAACAAAGCAAATAATAGCATCCATATGAAATGATACATCAATGCTTTCAAATGCAAACAAATGACAAAAGCAAGATAAATAAGCACGTGAAAAACATGAAGTAAATCATCTCATAGTGGATTGGTGCTATTGTAGAAAATAGTCCTTTCCCAATCCTTGCTTAAGCTCCATGATATGAAAATGATATGTTGATGATCAAATGATGGTGGACAAGATCAGTTCTTAGTTTAAGAGAGTGACCTTGCATGAGGATTATGGATGATTTTTGGAGGATTTGATTAAGAATGAAGCCTCTATTTTATAAATTTTCAAATGCTGAGTGTTGAAAAGGGACCAATGTGGGACTAAAGATAAGCCATTGGGGAGAGGCCACTTGTCAAGTTATGATAGGCTGAAGGATGTGCAAGATTTGGGAAATGTGCCCAAGAGGGGGAAACTCAAATTTGAAATGATAGTTAATGATGAGTTTGACTTGTGCGAGGGAAATGTAAGAGACATGTAAGACCTATTAAATGCCTTGTTGGATGTACCTTTCAACTTGCTTTTGAATTCAAATTTGAGGGAAGATGCTATGTTGAGTGAAAATGCTGATTTTAATAAATCAATAAATGGATTTATTTGTGCAAGTGGGATTATCTAGAGCATGTGATGGGTGGTTAGGTTAGGCTAATCGGGATTAGGTTAGCTTAATGATGATTAGGATGCTTTGACCAATTTGACTCAAATATTTGGATTTATTTAAATCAAAGAGGGATGGAATATGCATTTGGAGATTTAATTAAATAAAGTCCTGGTTTATTTAATTAAATGGATGATGCTTGAGATAAAGGTTGAATGATTTATGAGAGATGAAATGTTATTATTTGATTAAACCATTGGATTGACCTGTATGCATATTTTGCATGTCTACAAGATTTAATTAATAATTAAAAAAAATAATTATGCAATTAGGGGATTTAGAATAATTAGATGATATTCATTAAATAAAATGATTTAATGAATGGGGGAAATGTTGAATGAAATTTAATTAAATAACTTAGGGTTGTTTAATTAAATAAGAAGATCTAGGGATTTAAATTAAATGGTTTGATTTATTTAATTTAAAGTTTTATTTATTTAATTTAACAGGATGAAGTGTTAGCACAAAAGGCGGTGAATTAACCAGATTAAAATGAATTATGTTAATAGATGAAAATGATGCCATTAATTTGTTAGCTAGGCTAATTTAATTAATTAACTAAAAAGATGATGGATTTCAAGAGGAAATGATGTTAGTATACCTGAATCAAGTGTATAATATGATTCGAGACATTTTTCATTTTCTACATTTTGCGCCTTTTTCAAGTGAGGTACATGTTGCTTCAGTTCAAAGACTAATGCCCTACAAATGAAAATTTGTTGTTTAAATAAAAAATAGAAAATTGATGATTTTTAGATGCCCTATTGTTGCCCCAATGGAAGGAATAAGTTGGTTCCCTACCCCATCGAGAAATCGAAGGAGAATTTTGAATTTTGGGTTGATTTCTTGAAAAAGGTTAAAAGGTTGCCCCAGGGGTCCAAAAAGACTTCAAGATGCAAAAAACATGCCCAAAACACAAAAAATGATGCAAAATAAGCTTCATTTTGTCAAAATTGGTGAAAAATGGTGAAAAACCCTAGCTTGATGATTCAATTAGGGACAAAAACTCTAATTTGCAAGCATAAATAAGTGATGAAGGGTCACTTTCAATTCATTTGTGCGTTCACACCTTCAAGATTTCCTGTATTTTTAGCTCTGACCCTCTCACAAAATGGAGTGATGAGTGCTCCCACAACACATTTCCAACCAGGTTCGAGAGTACCAAAGGCTTCTAGGCACATGACCACTGGTATGTGATTCAAAAATTCATTTGAAATTTGAATTTTTGGTGCATTTAATGGTTTGTAAAATTTAAACTTTGGCATTGTCGCTCTAGAGCAATTCTAATTTTAGAATCGATGATGCTAATTTGAATTTTAGCAATACATATGTGAATTGTGACACACTACACAATTTAGAATTAGGGTTTTCGATTCTAAATAGTGACACATATGTGTTTAGCAATGCTTCTTTTGATTTGAAAATTAGGGTTAGGGTTTTGCAAAAGTTAAATCACAACGCATATGTATTTAGCAACATGACTTGTGATTTTCATTTTAAATACCTCAGGTGTTGTAGTTTGAAATTTAAATTATAGTGACACTATTGTAAATAGTGACATTATTGTCATTTTGGGGATGAAAACTCCAAACTTATCCAAAAATCTTTTTTTTATGTCATGCGCTTCATGGGTGTAGGAGGTTATCCCACCTTTGATGTACCGTGAGCACTGGCCCATAGGTTTTTCTGGACTTGGTGATTATTTGAGTTGCAATAGGAGCACTTGCGGGAGATTGGTATGTGGTACATTGCATACATGCTTGTTGTTTGAACACACTTGGTGATGATGATAGTATACTTGGGGGATAGTGATGTTGGCCTCCTTATACCATGATATGCATGATTTTGTATAATGTGATGGTAGGGAAATTGGTGTAGGGGCTACCTTACTGCACATTTGGGCTTGTGAGCACATTGTTGTGCTTCAACTGATTGTTTAGATGGAGGATGTAGAGCCAAATGATCCAATTGTTTGGAGGTACATGGGTGCCATTACTTTACAGCACACAAGGAAGCTTGGCATTCCATACTAGTGCAGATACATTGATGATATGATAGTTTTCAGATGGCGACCCTAGCTTCAGATGCCAGCATGGTATGATGGTGTTCAATAGATTTTCTTTGCTCAGTAGACCCAATACATGCAGGGTCAAGAGCATACCATCATTCAGAGATACCTACTAGATAGGGTTGTGAGATAGTTTTGAGATAGAAAGGATATGCTAGATGATGCATACATTTCCATCTTCACTAGGTCAGTATGAGAGACAACAGCATGGGCTCCTACAATCCCAACCCATGAAGTAGTGGAGGGATTTTGTTAGTTGGTTACCTGACCATGGGAATATGATCAAGGATAGGAAGATTCTTAGATGATGCCTACGTATGATGCATGGTTCACACCCCCTCATCAATTGATAGATCCAATGAGTACACCTCCATGAGGGAGACTAAGAGGTATGGGTGTAGGTAGAGGTAGAGGTCAAGGAAAAGGACAAGATGGATAGGATGGCCAAGATCAACAAGATGGATAGGTCCCAAGAGTGCCACCAAGGCATTAGCAGCCTCCACAATAGCCTCTAATTCAACAACAACTATTACAACCACCACCGTCGAGGCCAAATACCCATGATGCTTAGATTCAGCAATAGATATAGGTGAGTACAGCCGAGAGGGATGATGCCCATAAAAAAATTATGATGATTACTATTCAGAGAGATCAGGCTTGGTAGTAGGTATAGACTATCACAATGGAGAGAGACCATGAGTGAAATCTTTGACAGACAGTTGAGATGCAGGAGGTCAAGTGTTGTCAGCTACTAGAGACTATGGTAGCTAGGTGATCCCACAATAGTGGTTTACAAATTTTGGCCAAACTAGACACCGAAATAATTTATTTTAACTAAGTCTTCACTTTCAAGCACCTATAGTGGCTAAATCATGAGGAATTTGAAGATGATGAAAACTAGAGTTTTGTGAAATTTTTTCTGCAGATTCTAAATATATTTTTTTCAAAAATTTTGGAATCAAATTGCACTTCTTTTTCCATCTCCCTCGAAAACTAGCTTTTTTCAAAAAACAACATTTTTAAAAAGTGACGATCACCATATAACGCATAAATTTTTTTCTGTGAAAGATAAAATTCTAATTATTTTGAATTTATATTTTTAACTCTCATATCTAGTGCTTCCACTTGGTTAGATAGTTTTTTATTCAATATTTTTTTTAATCAAGCTTTGAAGTCAAGCCAATTACAATTCAGACATAGCATGACTGTATAACGCTTAACATTTTTTGTATGTATTGAAATTCAATTTTTATTTTTTTGTTGGATCAAGGACTTAAATATCTGGTGCACTCATATTTTTAAAACTCTCTTTTTGATAATTTTCTATTTTTCCACATGTGCAAAACAAAGGCTTGATTTTTGGTGAAAAACCTACATTCACAAGAAATAAAAAAAAATAATAATCAAATTAAATTTTATTAAAATTATACTTTTTTGGAAGTTTATAATAAGGACTAAAAATTTACAATTTTTGAGATAATTCCTTTGGTCACCCAAAGTTAAATCAAAATTGGTTTTTTATTAGCATTTTGATAGGTGTAAAGGGAGACTGTGGACTTGGCTGGTTTTATCGGGGAGCTTGGTCTGAGTGGTTTAGTCGACACTTCCTTGCCTTGGCCTGTGTGGACGCCGCGCACTTTAGCGGCGCCTGCTGATTTTGGTCGCTGGTGGAACGTTCAGGCAGATAAATATATTTCTCCGTTGTGTGATTTCAGCAAAAATCAGGATCATCAAGACACAGAGCCACTATTGGCGGCTTCATTTTATGACCGAGGGCATCGATGTCTTGATTATGGAATTCTGCATTGACTAAGGGTGCGGCTTCATATTAGATGCACTATTACAAGGATGTCCTAGGGTGCTTGGGCCCATATTTCCCTACTTGAGGTGGGAGTTACCATCTTAGGGCCGGGATCAACATGGGAGGCAAGGTTCGGTTGAGGAGCTACTATCAAGGTTAGCTCTCATATACGCCACTTTTTAACAGCTTCTTGATTTATTTTTTGGGCATTCATGGGATCTTGCAGTGGCATCATGGACATTTATATTTTGAGTAGAATGTACGGAATATTTCTCCCTTGATAGTCATTCTTGATATATATGTTCGTTCGATGCATTTGATGGTTCATTTTGTTTCAGCACTTATGGATGTATGGATGCAATTTATTTATTATGTATGTGATGATAATATTCGGATTGCAAATATGTTCTTTTTTTGTGTCTTATGACATATGTTATGGGATGGATGATGATATTCAATCTATGTAAACCGATAATGGATGCATTTATTTTGTGTTTTTTCGTATGCAGTTTTATGATGATGTATGCATATGGATGTATGTATGTTTATGAGATATGATCCAATGAGTTAAGATGCTTGAATAACAAATCTATATTATTCATCACAACTTAAATGTGAATGTTGATGCAAGACATATGTTTTATGATATTATATGATTATGTTGTGATATATGCATGTTGATGATTTATGGATGGAGGATGGATGCATTGATGATGTTTTTGTTGTTTATCATGATACCAAGTTAGTGTGAAGAGAAGATAGAAGAAACAAGATGATTGACCATTGATTTTGATGATTGTTTCAAAAGATCCAACAAGTCTATGATCCACCAAGAATTTATTAGAGATGGTGATGAGAATGCATGATGATGATTATTTTCTCATATCTTTGGATTGGGATTTTCCATTGTTCCTTATTGTTTGATATAACACATAGATACAGTGCATCAAGGTATTAATAACCATGACAGAATTGTATCTAGTGTAATGGACCTTGACTCTACAAATAGATAGGGTAATTTCTCTATTTGTCTATAATATTTACTATTAAGTGATGCAGCTCAAATTTTCAATCAATTTTGTTAGGTTATACTCTTTTCTACAAGGTTGTTTTGCATAGATGATTAATTTATTTTTAATATCTTCTTCTTATATGTTTTTGTCTCTGAGGTTAAACATAAACAAATCCTATTCAGAGTTCATCCGACGGATATCCTGTTGGAAAGTTCAAACCATATAGGCAGACATCCATGGGAAAAACATGTAGATCTAAGAGGAAATAGTTTGAAGAGAAACAGTAAATTAACCATCTATAGAAAACACCCAAGTAAAACAATGTACTAATTATGCAAAACAATAGCTTTAAAACCCTCCAATCTACCCTATAACATAGTAGAGGCTGATGAATTGCAAATAATAGGGCCTACCAGCCACCAAACTCATTGTATGATCTCTAATATGTTTATGGTTTCTTACTGACCTAATGCATATATATGTCATTAGGTTTTTAGTGGCGAGTACGCATTGCATACATATGCTCACCAGGTTTTTTGAGCCACAATGTGGAGCTTGGAAATTGTGTGGGTTGGGGTTCTTCAAAAATGGTGTCCTTGATATGGGGAGGGTGAATGGTAAGTTTTTTGTAGCATGAGCACCAATTCATCCTATTGTTCCACAGTAGCGGTAGACAATGTACATGAAATATTGAATGCTGGCATGTGGGAATGTGTGTGTATGTATGTATATATCTATATATATGTTTATGTATATATATATACATGTATATATATGTTTCTATATATGTATACCTATATATGTGTGTGTGTGTGTGTGTATTTAATAATAGCCTACTATCAAACAACCACCACAATGGCTCTCTTGACAATAAAACTTCATCAAAGTATACTTTGCCACAAGCCATCATTCAATTTTTCATTTACTTTTCCCACCCCTTTCATGCAACGATAGGATGTGCATAAAAACATGTGTATATGTTTTGGTTCTTTAACAATTTCCCTATTTCTCTATAATACTCAATACATATTTACACAAGACAAGGAATGTATGTAACAGTTGACTAAATGCGCTTGTAGCTTTAACTACAAAAGATAGCAATAGTTGCATTGTCTCTTATCTGTTGAGCTTTATATCTTTGGCTGATAGGGTATCTGATTGAGGTTTCTATTTCCTAACAAGACAAAATTTAATCCTACAATATCTATAAAGCTTAAAATAGATGAGATGAAAAGGATATCATGAAACATATTGATTTATGCTTTTATACAACCCTAAAGCCTACACACAGATAAATACAATTTCTCCCATGGTAATGGCTACAATGCCAAAGATACAAACAGATAGCCAAAAAAATAGACCAACAATGTGCAAATAACCAAGCCCAACCATATTTTTTGACGAAAGAAAGGAAGAGAATGATAATCTCTTTCAAATCTCAAAAATGGTTATACATATAGAGAACCCAAACAATAGACCAAGAGCGAAGAAATAACTAACCCTAACCATATTTTTTGGAGATCATCTATGCAAAGCACCCATGTAAAAATTAGTATAACCCCACAAGCTTCATTGAAAATTCAAGCTACATCACCACAAATAGAGAAATTGTAAAAGACTTGCTAGAATAATACTGGATAGCCACCAAAGTAATTGTATATAGCTACAATTCCTCCTATGCTAATAGCTACAATGCCAAAGATATATAGAGATAATCAATATAGTAGACCAACACCAATAGAAAGTAGATTGAACTACAATTTCTCCTATGGTAATAGGTATAAAGGCAAAGAAACATATAACAAGAAGACATTAACAATAAATTAATCATTTATGCAAAACACCCATGTATAACAGAGTATAACCCCACAAGCTTCATTGACAATGAAAACCAAACCATGTGTAGAGCAACAAAGATGCATAGAGTATATATATGTGTCTACATATGTATGAATAAACAAAGGCCACTTTCACTAAATATTATAGAGAAATTGAGAAATTGTAAAAGAGGTATTATAATAGCACTCAATAGCCAAAAATTAGTAGCCCTATCCATATTTTTTTATGAAACAAAGAAGATTTAACTACACACTCTTCACCCCCAAAGATCGTGGATGTTCCATACTTCTTTTTCTCAGGGGTTTGGCTAGAGTCAATGCGGGTCCATGATGCCAATATGGCAGGGTGGAAAATGAGCACAGGTCTTTTGCTTTTCCATTTCACATCAATCATTTCTTTGTTACATACATATATGTATATGCATAAACTATTGTATAAATTTACTATTATGTTTTCCATAGGGAAGACAAGAAAGCATGGGTTTTGTAGTTTTACATTTAACACCATACATTTGTTCTTACGTATATATATGTCTACACAATTTTTTTTATACATTTGGTGACATCTTTCTAATCTTCCCTCCAAACAATGTGTAACTTCTAATTCAATAAATTCATTTAACTGCAATTCCTTCATCAATGTAGAACAATTCTCTCTTTGAAATCTCCAAAATGGGTATAATGCCAAAGATACAAACATTCAAAAATAACACATAGACAATAAATTAACCATCCATGCAAACCACCCATGTAAAATGACTTACAGATTCTAGAGAAGAAAACTATATTGACTACTCTGAAAGATAGATAGATACATATGCAGATATATATATGTACTCAATTCCCTAATTGATATATAGAAATACCCATATAGGAAAATATACATATGCATATCTCTAGACAAAGATATACATATATATGTATATCAAAATAGGTTTGTATATTATTTTTATGTGTAATTATCTAGACTATGATTTTAAGTAGATTTTAAAGTGGCATGTATAATTGTTGTCTATGCTCTGTAAAAATTATGACTATACCATTATAGCATTGAGTTGTATAGTATTGAAATTTTGATAAGAACATACCATTTAATTGTGCAGTATGTGTAACATATTGATAATGCCAGAAGAGTTGTTCTGGCAATCCAACTAAATCAATACATTTTCTTCCATATTTTGTAGTACAATTCCCCACACTGTAACATTGAATATTGCATTTACTTCTTGTCGTGTGGTTACACCACAATACATCTATATATACATATATATATAGATATACATATATAGAAACATATATATATACATGTAGATATACATACACATACATCTATTCACATACATATATATACATCTATTTATATAGATACATATATATGCATATATATATACGTATATATATTCATGCATATATTGTAAAGTTAGGCTCCGCTATTTACCATTAGATAATATAGAAACAGACCTTTTCAAAGACTATACCGGCTCTTTTTTGGGGACTGTATCAGTCCCAGGTATCGTCTCGTTCTCTTGGCGTTACATAATTGCTTGAGGCCTTCCGATTTGTTTACATGATCTCTTTTCATCATCATTGACTTCTTCTTCAAATATTTGTCATCGTTCTTTTCTTTTGTGAATAAAATGTATTTAGTTGACAGAGATATTAAGTGGTGTGCAGAATAGTCATCCTTGAGTTCGTTCTGTAACAGATCTGAGAGTTTTCAAATGGTTGTGCTATGAATGTAAAATTACATGTATAAGGATAGATATATGTAAAGTAGCAATTACACATAAACATATAACAAAGTACATATGTGTATGCATGTCTATATAATTCTATATATATGAATAATTAGAAGAGGAATATGATGGTTTAAACATTAGAATATATCAAAATATATCCACAAAGATTTTACAACTTTTTGTGATAGCACAATTTAGTCTTCATCATACTAATTGTACAAAATGTGTATAACACCAAAGATGCATAGAGTGTATATATCTCTCTACATATATATATGTATCTATGTATGTATGTATGTATGTATATGTATGCATGTATGTATGTATGTGATGCAGGAGCATCTAGTGGTGTAAAGGAAATCTTGCATCACCCAAAAATATGCATTCCATTTATGTTTCCTTTGGTTATCCTTTTGTAGATTTCTTTGCATTTCTGGATACCCTTTTCGTCATAATGTAAATCCCCACTTTTAGTTTTGTTTTTCTACTTTTTCTGGTCAACTATTATTTTTAGCAGGTATTGGAATTTGGAGGTGTTTGGGGACAAAAATTATATGGGCAGATTTAGAATGGAAAAATAAGAAGATTGGTGAAAGAATCAAGCTGAGAGCATTCCCGGTTTGAAAGATATTGTTGTTTTAGTCTCCCAAAAAAGCACCTAAAAACCTTCTAGATCAGGTTTGAGGCACTAAACAGCCCTAAAACGGCCCAAAAACTTGCCAAAATTGGTGTAGAAAATTTTGAGCACATTATTGACTTATAGACCTTTCTGACGGTTCAAACAGTTTGAAAAATGGAGTCTCGCATCGAATGTTATGGCTCTTGGAAGTTGGTACACTTTCAAAATGTGCTAATTTTCAAATGATGTTTCAAATTTTGAATTACAAATTGTAGTTTGTGGAGTTAGACCACCAAAACATGATAATTCAGATGTTTTTTGGCTCCAAAATGAAAAAGGAGCTATTTATAGGGGTTATTTTCTAATTTTTATAGCTTTTTGGGGCAAAGAGTTCACATGCTATGAAAGGGGATTCTATAGTTTTCAAAAATTTATGTAGGTTGCATGTATGGTAGAGCTTCAGGATTTGTGATCCTCTGCATGTAAGAAGTTCCATTCTAAATAAT
>VDFB02250704.1:0-11105 GCA_007258455.2 Sequoia sempervirens
GATGGTGTTAGTTGTCATTAGATCTTATCTTATTTTTTGACATTTAATGCTTGTGTCCTAAGACATTTAATATTTGTTTAGGTAGTTGTCTCATTATACAGGATTAAGACACATTTCAAGATCTTGCCTAATCCTATCTCACATTTTTCCTTTATAAGCAAGGCATCATTTGTACATCTTTAACAATTCAATTGAGTCAGTCCTATATATCACTGCAATCTTGAGTATTGCATATTGGCCATATCTTGCATCCATTATTACAAATTAGTGTTCTTGCTTTTCACTCTTGTAGAAGATTGTTTTTGGTTTTTGTAGGTGATCTTGGAGGCTTGAGTCCTTGAGTGACTCTAATAGATGGATAGAAAAGATGGATCTCTTCAAGTGGACATGTTCTTTTAAAATCAATTTCCAAAGCTATTCTTATTTAAATATTCTCCCTAATGCTTTCCCTCAAAAGCATTATATTTAAAGCTATAACTACTATACAAAATTTCCTCTAAAGAGGCACTAACCAATTCAAATATCTCCTTGACTCTTGAAGTATGTTATGTAAAGGCATGAAAAGAGGTGGTCTTGGCCTCAAGGATACTAGCTTATTCAATAAGGCTCTTTTCGCTAAATTGATTTGGAGATTTATCACTAGCAAGGATGCCTCCTAGGTCAAAATTCTTCAAGACAAGTATCTTTCTAGTGACAACCAACATTGCTTAATTCAAAGGGATGATCTCCCAAAAGAATCGATAATTCAAGAAGGAATAAAGGGAGTTAAAAATTCAATCTATCACTTTGGCTTCTAGATTATTCAAAATGACCGGACCTTCTTTTAGGAAAAGATTCGATTTTTGGCAAGCCTCTCAAAGATGATCCAAAACTTTGCCCTTTGGTGGCTATTCTTAAGAACTCTTGAGGCACTAAGTTGAACTCTCAAGGAATTGCAAATCTATTCCTTAATCTTCTAACATTTCAAAGGAAGCTAGAATTTATCTCACAACTCTTCGCAAACCTGAAGGTCTATTTGGAGTAGGGATGAAGATCTCTTTTGCTAGCAATGGGTGATCCCACAATACTGGTTTACAATTTTGGCCAAATTGGACACTGAACCAATTTTTTCTAACTAAATCTTCACTTTCAGGCACCTATAGCGGCTAAACCGTGAGGAATTTGAAAACGATGCAAACTAGTGATATGTGAAATTTTGTCTATAGATTCTAAATATATTTTCAGGTGCTGGGTCAGTTGCTTCTCTTTCCATCTCCAACCCGAAAACTAGTTTTTGATGCTTACCATTTTAAGGTGATGTCACAAACCACAAAACTTTTTTCCATGGAAGATAAAATTCTAATTTTTGAATTTAGATTTATAACTCGATATCTAAGTAACTTCGTTTTGGTTTCGCATAGTGTTTGGATTTGAAGTCAGCCAATACAATTCGGACATAAGTAGTTACGTATACAACCTGTACTTTTGTATGTCCAAAATTCATTTTCTTATTGGATTCAAGGACTTCAATATCTAATTGCAGATATTTTCCAATTTTTGATAATCTCTATTTTTCCCACATATGGAATAGGAAAGCTTGATTTTGGTGGAAAACCCTGCATTCACAAGAATAAAAATAAATACTAATAATCCAAATTCGTTATTAAAATTATACTTTTTACAGGAAGCTTATAGCCAAAAGGACTACATGTACTCACAAAAAAAAATTAAATGCGTTCATTTGATCCCCAGATAAATCAAAGTGATTTTCTCCGACATTTTGATGATTGTAAAAGGAACTCCGTTATAGGCATGGTTTAAAACTAGCGGGGTTCTATCCAAGGGAGTTTGATCTAAGGTGGTTTGATCAAACCCTCTTCAATTGGAATCCTTTAAATGGAACTTTGAAAGGCTTAAATCATTATATTTTCTAAAAATATGTGATTTCAGCAAAAAACAGGATCTCCGAGAAAGTGTAAACCAGTATTGTGGGATCACCCCAACAAGAAGGAAGATCTACTCTATCAAGGATGATAATAAGCTTCTTCCTTCTATTAATCCTTCTCCTTTCTTCTAGGGTAAGATATGAAATTCTAAGGCTTAGCTCAAAGCTACTGTTTTCCTATGGCTAACCTTTCACTCTTGGACTCACTTGGGATCATCTCCAAAGAAGGGGATTTTTGTGTCCCAATATATGCTCTCTCAGTCTAACTCACGAGAAAGATTGTTTACATCTCATTCTGCATTGTGATTTTGTGAAATATATTTGGCATAGTTCGCAAACTCTCCAAGTACTTGTCGAGTACTCTCGAGTTTTTCTTCTGCATGAGTTTTTACAAGTTCAATTCGCAAGTTTTTTTATCATGGGAGTTTTTATAGGTTTAACATGTTGAATGGCAAAAAATACTGCCCCAAATTATTTGTATTGAGTTGTATAATCAAGACTGACTTCACATACCAACACAATTACAAATTGTTATATGGTTGATGTAGGAGCATCTGGGTTCACCGGCAATCCTCATCAATCAAAAACAATTTCCCTATTTTTGTTGTTTTCTTCTTTTCTTTTTCCTGCAGATATGAGTGATCAATTTCTACAGATTGCAATCAATTCTCAATCAAATAAAAACATCACCTTGATAAGAAGCCAATTGGTTTCCCGTGTTTTACATTTGAAGAAGAACCAAAATGAATTGAACAAGTTATGGAATTGCAAAATTTTTGCACCTATTTTGACATTGCAAAACCTTAGCCTATATCTAGATCCCATCTGGTCATCCCTTGATTCCCCATAGTAACCTAATACCTTTTATTTTTTGCACACTTTACCAATTGTAGAACTTTCTTGCACTAATGGATCTTGTCCGGTCATACCCTAATTCTCAGTAGTTCCTCGTGACACTTATTTCTCCGCATCTCTCAATTAAGTGTCTTCACTGTGGAACTTCCCTATGTATTCGGACCTTATTCGAGTATACCTCAAAATCCCGCAATCATCCCGATTGCCTCGGTTTCTCCGCTAAATGAGGACTGGAAAAACTTTCTATGCTATGTGAATATATCCACATGCCCCTCATAATCCCGCAACATCCAAGACCCCCTCGAATCTCCACAATTTTCATTTATGCCTGATTTTTCCTACATGAAGGCCTAAGGTGGAACTTTCCTAGCTATGAAAGCATATCCTGATCCCCTTCAAATCTCCACAATTCTGGGACCCCCTCAAACTTACACAATCACACCAAAAATCTGGACTTCTCTCTACAAAAAGCCAAAATGACAGTTATGATGGCCTACACACAAATCTTAAGAACCAATGATCGCCTGCCACGTGTCCCATGATGCTTAGATGTGGGGTGGCCGCCTCTTCTCCATCTCATATGCTATAAATATAGATTTTGAGCTCATTCTTGAGAGAGGCTTTTGAGAGAATCTTCCTCTATCTTTAAGTTTTTTTGGAAGAGTCTTCTACAAGGCTTTAAGTCTACTAAGTGGAGTTAGAAGATTCAATGAGTTGAAGATTTATAATGATATTGTAAACAATTGTACCCTGCTGTAATGATTTTATTACTATTTAAAAAGGAAATTTTAGTATTGTGTTTGGAAATGTCGAGTTGTATGTTTATGGCTACATGACTGGGCGATTTGGTAAGACCCCCTAGTCATGACTGAACCAAGTGGTATAAGAACATGATTTTCTCATTGGGGATGAGGGTGTTGAGAGATTTGAGGTTGTGTGAGATTGTTGTAGGAGTCCAAGATGCTAATTGGTCAACTTAAATGTATCCACTTTGAGCATGTGATCAAGAAGCATACTGGTTGGTAAATCTCAGCTTCCAAGATCGCTTTTGCTCCTAAATGCATGTTATTATTTTTCCAAAGATAATAAGTTTCTTTTTGTTAGCATTCTTGATGATGAAAAAACAAGCAAGTAACCACCAATAAATTGGTCTCCTTTCTTAAAATTTGAATGTTAGTGGATTCAAAGAAGGTAAGTTTCTATATTCTTCTATTTGTCTTTTGGAAGATGATGGACAAGCATGAAAAATATTTTAATACGAATTTTTCCTCTATTATCATCTTGTATACTAGAAATCACTTGATCTTTTCGAAGGACTCTAGCTAGACTTCTTTATTAATTTTACCTTTCTCTACATCTTTTATTCTTTTGATATGTATAGATTTTCAAATGGTTTATCTCTTTTGGTCAAATTCTTTCCTTTTCATGCCCACCCTTTAAGCTGTTTTCCTCCTCCTGCTCTTTTTTCCTTGGTTTCTATCTGTTTCTAGTAGCTTTACTCTCCCTTTGCATACACAGTTTTTTCCCACACACCCTAACCAACTATCTTTCAGCCATTTCTTGTTATGAGTGCTCACTTTTTTATCTTGATGCTCATCTAGATTACTAACCAGATCATGCTAGTTCTTTTTTCTTCCCTTCACAAGCTTTAGTGGTCTTCCTTGCCTTTTGTTGTGCAGCAATGGTCTTTTGTTTCCTACCCTACCTTTTCTATAAATTATTCTATGTTCTTCTCCTATTCCATTCCCATCTTGTTGCACACCTTTCTCTTTTAATTAGCATTAGAATTGTTCCACTTCATACAATCCTTCTAATTTATATATTTGGATGTTCATGTTTTGCTAGACCATTTGTTTCAGTGAGAAAACAATGCTAGAATATCTTGTGTTCTTCATGCCCCATGAATCTCTCTTATTTTTGGCACATCACTTGTATATTGTTGTCATTATAGTCTTTGACTAACTCTTGCTAAGGTGTTGAGCCTGTGATTGTTATTGGTGCTACTAAGAGTGCGCCCTCAAATGTCTCCTTCAATCCTAGTCAAGAGGAACATGGATATCCTCTCTAAACTCAGTGCGCATCTTTAGATATAATGAAAACCACAAAATACCTCCTACCCAGATACTCACCACGTGAGGAGTATGAATTTTAGACATTGAGATATACTCTCTTTGCTCAAGGAAGAATAAGAGGTCCTTGATTCATGCCTTTAAAAGAACCCAACCCTAATAAAATACTCTTGGAGTCAATGTTACGCCATCAATAATGTAATGTCACCTTCGATTGACATCTCTCAAGGAGCTTATAGTTAGCTATTATACGACCTAAATGGTGATAGGATGGATAGAGGGTCTTGTTGGAGCTTGGATTGGCTTCGGATTGTCAGAATTTACCAGTTGGCTTTCGTTCGGGGTCATTCGGACATCATTTGCCTGACTTGCTATTTTTAGTAAGTAAGGCCATTCAGCGGAGCACCCTTGCTATTTTTAGCAGTATGATTTGGTCGTGTGCAAATTCAATCACTTATTCACCAGCTTCAGACGGTTCGTGAATCGGACGTATTTTGAGGGAGATATTAATATTTTAATTGTCAAATTAAATATTAATTATTTGAAGCTTATATTATAAAGTTATAATATTATTTAATATTATAACTTAAGTGATTTATTTAAGGGGTCGACCATCATTGAAGAGGGGCCACTTTTTAATTATAATTTATAATTAAAAGTGCGTTCGAGACTATAGAAAAATTAAAAGATAAAAGTTAGGCTTTATTTAAATAACAGTACCTTTTTGAAAAGTCGACCTTTGGTGGATATAAAGGTTTCATTGGGAATTGAGCTCATTATGTTGAAAATTCGATTTTTTTCTAAGACATTCTGAGAACAAAGCCAAGGGTTCCAGTTTTCATTTTGCATTGGAGAACGTGTCATCTTCAATGTCTGCAGTTCAGAGGCTGTGAAATACTAGCTGATTTATTGCTTTCAGAGAGGTAGCTTCATTTAGAGGTTATCACCAAATTTATTGATTAATCTTGAGGTTTAGTAGGTTGGAATTTATCAGGAGGTTAACTTTATTTCTTAGGCGCTATTTCACGAGATCAGACTCATCTCTCAAAGTGGTGCAACACATTACTGCTTATTTCGAGATCTAAATACATACAACGGCTACGAGACGTACCATCAGAAAAGGCCGTACTTGCTGTTGTGAGCCGTCGCTTTATTCTTGGTTCTGTCTTCACCCATTTTGGCCTTTCACACGGATCTGTTTCAAGCAGCCAGCGGAGGAAGTAAATCTATGAAAGGCGTACCATTTCAAGAATGTTTGTTGCTGCAATAATCGGGTTTCTATAAAATCACGACTGGCACCGGTTGCGTATTGCTCCGGATCTCATTTGTATTCATCCTTAGAATCAATAAACTTGCAGCAGCGTTATTTCGATAGATTTATCATTTCCCGATGTGCAATATTTTATTTGAATTTAATAGCAATTTCTTCCAAAATCGCACATTTTATATGTATGCAAAAAACCACAAAAAGGTAAAGCGAAAAAAACAATCAAAACAAAGCGTTTTTTTTTAGTCCGGGGAGAGCGAGTTTCTGAAATGGTGCTGCCTCCATGCCATCTCTTAAAATATGCACCATAATTGTCTACGGATATCATGCCTATGTGCCAAAACTTTATTGCCAATGGGCAACAATGATACTTAGGTTGCTCTAGTTTTCTTTAGTGTTTTCTCTACTCCTTTCTATTTGGCCTTTGGCCCTTTTCATTCATGAATAAATATTTTAAATTCACTAAAAAAAAAAAGCTAAATGAAGTAAAAAAAATATTTAATTTGAAAATGCACATAAAATTAAGATGGTTATATCAGGCAATTCAAGTGATATTAGTAGATATATTTTGACAATGAAAGAATTTAAAAGGAAAGGAAACCACTGGTTAAATTAGTCAGTTGGAGTGCAAATCACCTGGTGTAACTCCATTAGTTCTTCAAGACAATTGCTTAACAAAACCTTCTTTATGCACAACTTCCCTATAATGTACAAAACAAATTCCATATTATAAATCAAGTTTATCAAAAATATGCATTCCTTTATAAAACTAATCAAGTAATCCGGTAAACACTATTAAATTTGTTATCATAGAGCTAGACGTAGAACAAAAAGATAAGAGTAACATAGAGCTATACATAGAACAAAAAAAAAAAGAAACAATAAACATAGAGCTATACCAAGAAACAATAAAACATTGAAAATTTAAGGATACAAAAAGCTAGTATAACTCATCAAACTTTCTTTTCCACTAGAACCAAAACACAAATTGAAGTTTAATCACATCCACAACCTACAAAATTTGATGGTTTAATTATAGAAAATTGAATGGTTAAAATTTATGTGTAAACATGAAATTTAAAAATTAATTATGGTATTTAATACACATATTTGACTAAAGATAATTATTAGTAAATTTTGAAAGAGAGACTGAATTGACATTGGTTCATACAAAATTTCAGATTGAAAAATTTTCAACCAAGAAATCCTTTGCACAAAATCATCTTTTTTGATATAAAATTTGCATCTCTTGTTTTAGTATTTGATGTATTAAAACATACAATTTCACTTCCATTAGCTACCTCTTACATAATGACTCATTTATAATTTATAAGCCATGTTCCATAGGGGAAGATGAGGCATATGTACCTAAATTTGAGGATAGTGAGAGGATAGTTGCACACATTTAATTTATTTTTCTTAAAAATGGACATGGGGTCCACACCCTTTTGCATTAAACCAAAAATCAATGCAATTACAAAATATTCTTTTTTTCGGAATGGAAAAAACCAGAATTATTTTAGGTCAACAAGGAAAAAAGGATTATACAAGGATGCATAGGGACATATCCCTATAATGTTCCAATTTTTGGGTTCTCTTGCATTACAGTTGGTTCTAACCTTCTCAATGTGTGTCAGCCTTATCATAGGGGTTATTTGATGTTACTGATGAGCTCAAATGTTCTAGAGGACTCAGATGACACTTTCTGATGTTATTTTTGGCTTCTGATGTGTTCTCCAATATTCTTGGAGAGAGCATGTTTATTTATAGTAAGTCACCCGGTTGCATCTAATTCTCATTATTCATCATTAGTATCACTCCAATTCAACCAGATTTTGATTTCGAAGTTTTTCAACAGTTTTTTGCAACTCAGATGTATTGATGAGCTATAATTTAATTATTTTTACTAAGATTGCTAATTTTATTAAAATAAAATAATGGGCACCTTAGTATAATAGCTTGTTGGAATGAGAATTGAAAGTTTTAAATGGTGGACACTAATAAAGTGATTTTTTGGTGCTAGAAATATTTAAATAATAATATAAATCAGTTTTGGAGTAATAAAGCTTATTTAATTTATAAAGTGATTTTATAATATATTTACTTAAAAGATTTTGGGAATGATATAAAAGGAGTTTTGTGAGTTCATTTGCATTATTCAAAAGATTGCTAATTTCTCTTTTGGAGAGTTGTGCTCGTGGCTAGATTTCTCACTGGAGGGACGAAAATCCCGAAGGTTTCCTAATGAACGAAAACCACAAAGGTTTCCTGATGAACGAAAAACTTGGAAGGCAGTGTGGTTCCAACCAGAGATCAACAATGTGCTAAAGACTTTACAAACGGAAACAAAAACTCTCGTATTAGATTGAGACGAATCCAAGCAAGGTTTGTACTTGTATTAAAAATTTTGCAGGTGGTTTCATTCAAGAACTATACACATGATTCATTGTTTTGATTTCCGATTTGGAATGGAAGTATTTATTGCAATTTCGTAAAGACATGCTAGGACAGACAATATTGTTAGAGCTTCTGGTTGATTCCAAGAAATGAAGTATTGCAAGTTTGAATATTGTCAAAGTTGGGTGTTTGAATTTAGAGAGGGTTTGAGCAGATAAAACATTTTTAAGAAGTATTCTAGCCGTCTTGTTTCTTCTACCTAGGCGAGTTACTTTTAGGAGTAAGGCATGAGTATGTGGCAAGAACCTTAGGTGTGATACTTCATATAAACTTGGGCGCTTGAGTCTGAATATGTCATGCGAATTAGATATGCCTATAGGGAATGCATCAAGTGGCGCAAAGTTTGTAAAGCACAATAAGGAGGTTGAAGTCACATTTGAAATTATAGGTGTTGAGTTTATTTTGTCCATATCAACGATTAAGGTTGCGATTGGCAATTCTTTTATTGTTGGTCTACTATTTGGTGTTGTTCTAATGTATGGTTGCTGCTCACCAAAGATGTGGGGTGAAATAGTTGTGTGGGACAGATGCTTTCAAGCTTGATAGGAGGTTTCCTTGGTGTTGGACATGGGATTTTAATGACTACACACTCTTCATTGTGGCAGCTGCCATTGATCTATAGTTGGGCATGAATCAATTGAAGGTTGTGGTAGGCATAGTTGGAAAACTCGCCCCAACAAAAAACTCGCCAAGGGAAAAATTGGAGAGTTTTTTAAAACTCGGCAAAAACTCAGAAAAACTCGAGAACTTAAAAAATTGCTTAATAAACATAAAAAACGATATTTTTAGCTTTAATTTCTACATAGCCAAGTTTTCCGAAAAAACTCGCGAGTTTTTCGAAGCCTGGATGGTGGGGTTGGGGCCAACAGATGGTGGGGTCTGGCTCAGCCCTTACTTCTT
Source organism: Sequoia sempervirens (assembly GCA_007258455.2). Taxonomy (NCBI): domain Eukaryota; kingdom Viridiplantae; phylum Streptophyta; class Pinopsida; order Cupressales; family Cupressaceae; genus Sequoia; species Sequoia sempervirens. The sequence goes on from VDFB02250704.1 coordinate 9,473, forward strand.
TCTTGAGCCCTACCCCGAATATCTATCCCCTACGGGAATCGAACCCATGTCTTCGACATGAAAAGACGATGTCCTAACCACTAGACGAAAGGGACCGGCACGGCAAGACTTGAACGCTGGAGTGGCCCCGGCCAAACCGACGGGTATAGATTCTATCATACCGAACCCCTATCCTTCCTATAGGGAATCGGGATGCACCCAACAAGAAAGTGTTGTTAATTAATCAGCTTGCTAGGATAAGTGAACTAACCAACCCTCCGCCCCATGGAAGGATAGGGATAATTGATGGAGAGCGACAACGGGCCATAGCCATTTAAGTTGTCGCCATGGATTAGATTCCATACGTAACATGCCCCACTATTTTCCTCCTCCCACCCAACGAACTAGGGGTGGGTGGGTGGCAATAGGGCGGGCCCAACGCAAACTCGGAAAAACTTGTCTGAGAAAAAACTTGCGAGTTAAACTCAAAAACACTCGTTTTTAAAAAAAACTCGCCAGTTTTCTATGAGTCTACCAACTATGGTGGTAGGTATTTCAATGCCATTTGTGGAAGTTCGGGCACCCCATATGGGTTGGCGCAGGTCTAGGATAGTCCATTAATGACTTGAGATTAATGTGGATCAAGGCGAGTTTAGAGTTGGAGATATTAGTTTTCATATCATGGGCAGTTAGCTACAACTGCAACTCAACATTGCCATTTGTTCTCCTTGCATGTTAGGTTCTGAAATATCTTTATTTATGTGTATTGTGGCAGCCGCAACAATAGTTTTTCTTGGTTTTTATTGCCATGAATAGATGTGCTTCAAACTATTTGTATTATTGTCTCAATGCTTCAACTAAATTTATTTAAAATAATATACTTTGTGTCATATCCCCTGAAATTGTAACACCAAATATGAAATATTAAAATACAAATAACAAAGTCAAATGAATATTAAAATATAAATATGAGTAATTGCAATTTAAACATTATAATTATAATTGTCATAGATAACATTAGAATTATAAAACAAATATCATAGTATGAAATGGAATAATTAATATTAGTAATTATAAATATCATAATAATAAAGATAATATTCATAAGAAAAACAATATAAAATAATATTAATAAAAATATATCAAACAATAAAATATTAACAAAGAAACGAATCCTAAAACAACCCATAATAAAGCAATCAGTATCAAGCGAATATGTTTAAATGCAGTGATTCACTAATATAATCCTTAGTTAGGATAGCCATGGCAGCGATTCAACAAACATGCCTATTCAAAGGTTGCCATCGTAGGATATTTAAATAAGTCGATAAACATGCAAAAAGGCATCGATTAGGAGGAAAGAAAATAACAATAAGGGACTAGGAAATAAAGGAAGAGCAGATCGATTGGGACAGATATAATCTCTGTCAGTATCAATTATTTTATTATTTCACAAAATCATTGTATCAGTTAGTTAAATTATTTCAAAATTATGAATCAACATATATGCTTGTAGGATAGTAATAGAGGATTATGATATATTGTATTGATTCATGCATATTATCTTATGATAGCATATTCATGATTCATTGTGTATTGCTGATATGACTACTTGCAAGCCTGAATTTGATTGAATTACTATGTGTGTATTGGC
>VDFB02250705.1:0-11139 GCA_007258455.2 Sequoia sempervirens
CAATTGCTTTGAGCTTTTTGCTATGATGAAAGCATAGGATAAAGGAATTTTGTGACTGTTATAGTTAATTAATAAAGTAGAACATATACTGAAATAGAGCAACATATAGAGGAAATAGTTATTCAAAAACATCAAAGAAATGTGGTCCCATGAGATACAGCAAGTGTTCCCCAATGGGCCACTTTGGTTTCTTTGTCTTAGTTTGTCGGATAATGCAATTGGCATGAACAATATATAGCCATCCACATGAACAATAGAACTATTCAACACTGACTCTGCTAGCATAATAATTATTAGAACAACATGAAGTGCCATAGATGAAATAATATAGATAAAGTTAGTTTCACGGTATTCTTGATGCAATGAAAAGAGTTGCTATAGCATAAGACAAGGTTGGGTAACATATTTGCCATTCCACCGTATCTAATTTCTTTGAACATAGCACACACGCCAGTTGCAATAGTAACATGTTTGAAAATGGGACAATAGAGATCATAAAACAATAGTTTTTAGTGTGAGTATATATGTATCCTGATACACATAAGCTTATCTGGCATTCATGAAAACAATTTCTATGTACAGTGAAACAGTTAATTAGTGTTACTATATGCGTTATCCATATAACATTATAAATTGGTACAAGGCTAGAGTGGCATATCCATAAATACATGGACGCATGTATACGCAGTTGCATACAGGGATACGTAGAAGATTAGATGAATACATGGACACATGAATATGTGCATATGTGCATATGGACATAGAAGCATATATACATGTCAATACGCATATATGCAGTGAAAGCAACATACAGATTTGTGTATACAGGAGTGTACTCTATACATTAGGATGCATGATGGAAAAGTGACTATAAAGTACAATGCATAAAAGCAGAGGCGAGACTTGGTTGCAGTAAGAGCATAAAAAAATGAAAAAAGCCAAAGGAAAATAACCATTTATTGTCTCAAGTAACTTGTTAATGGGTCTAGAGTGTACAACCATAACAACTTCTAATTGGTGACCATAAATTCTTGAAAGCGTAAGAATCAGAAAGCAAATATTGGAAAAGCTAGGAAGGACAGAATGCAAAAGGGAACATTTAAACTATATAGTTTGAATGGCATTATGCATAGAAGGATAATAATTATTGAACATATATGTCAGATGTACATAGAGAACCATTGTCTTCATAGGTGCAAAAAGAAAATTAGAGTTTTAGATGTCCATATTGTAGAAGACTTTAACATAGTAACCTATAGAATTGTCTAAATGTATAATAGCAATCGAGTATTTTAAAACCAAAGATGTCTTTAACATGTGAGAACCAGTGAAATGTCTTGGAGCATGGAAAGGTGAAAAAGTAAAAGTCTGAACAATATAAATCCATGGTCCTCTATTCCTAGTTTCCTGTAAAGCCAACAAAATGCTATGTATTAGAAACATAGTTTGTATGGATAGTGATTTGAGGTACTGGTTCAAAATAAAAAAAGTTTACATATGAATGACTTTATTACCTTCTGGCGGTGTTTCCTGTCTATTTGTCAATGCAAATGGCGTCGACAATGGCATTGTTTTGGTCAAGGCTAAAATGTCGCTATGCTGAAGTCGTGGGATGAATGCTCCTTTGGCTTGTGTAATATAGTATTCATGTTGAGCCTTTGCGGTGTAGGCTGCGTGGGCGGTGCATGGTGGCGTCAATTGAAACTGAATTGTTTGATTGTCATAAGTTATTGCGTGGTTTAAAATTTGTAACGGAATGTATAGTTGACTTCTTGGGGATTTTGCTTGTTGCGGTGAGCAGTTTTTTCTTGGAGTGTGTGCCATAAGCGGCAAATTTAGTTGCATTTTGACGCTTGTCATGAAATGGACTGGAAAATGCATTCTTTGCTTTTATAGTACGGAACCTATAGAATATGGTTCAAAATTGTTAGAGGAGACAAAAATACAAGTTTGGATGCACTAGATTTTTAAAAAAAGAATGTTGTTACCTTGAAAGTTGAATGTAGTAGGTTGTTGAGTTTTTCCAAGCTTCTTTTGTCATTCAAGGTACAAATGAATGTTGATCGACATGTGTGAAATGTGTTCTTTTGATCTGTTTTTCTTACAACATTCTTGAAAAGCATTGCAGGTGTTTTATTTGTATGCAACTGGTCTTCGAGTGCAAAGTATTGTTGCTCATATGTTGACCATAATAGCAACTGTAATTCAATGAGAGGATTAGATTTTGTTCCGAAAATTGTTATAGAGACGACTGCAGAACATTTAAAGCTTGAAACTGAAAGAAAAGGTAAAAGTTTTGTAGACCGAAGTACTTGTGCCATGTCTATGTCAGTGTGGCCATCTTTGATGTCAATTGCAAATTGGGTACCCATTTTTCTGGCACCAACTACCAGCGCAGCTATTGTGCCAGCTGGGTACTCATTTACAGTTGTTAGCAATTGGCTGATAGTTGTACTTGGGATGAATTTTTACTCTTGACAGAGGCGGGGGATGTTTTCAGTGCTGCTTATGTTGGTTAAAATCAAAATGCAATCACAGTCACCTCTGTCATAATCTGTCCTAGGTGCAACTTGGAAATCTAAGATTGAAATAGTTGATCCTGGGACTATTTTAGGCTCATGTTGATACACAAGGTTTCCACTAACATTTAACGTGATTGTCATTTTTGCTTTGTGATCTGTCAGATCAGCATGTAGCATTTCCCGTGTTTTGTTGGCCTTATCCAATGTTGCTTTGTAGACAACAAGGACATCACCCTGGAAGGTGTCTCCAACTCTTCTTGCATTTAGTTGTTCGATTGAAACAATTCTAGGTTTCTTAACTCTTGTCCTACAAGGAACAAGGATAATGTCAATAAAATGCTAATTTTATATTAGCAACTTGGGCAAATGACGGTTCATTGTAGAACGAAGTACTTTACCGTTGTGCCGACTCTTCTTGTGCAATTTGCACCTGTTTGGCTTGTCTTTTTGATACATCTTTTGGTGTCCTGCAAAGAATTGGAACAATGTTATTTGAATATTTGTGATTTGGGCGAATGAGAATGAAGGAATAATACTATGAGCACTTTACCGTTGTACTGATTCTTCTTGTGTGGTTTGTAATTGCTTTGACTGTCTTTTAGTTTCATCCATAGATCTCCTGCAAATAATGGATATAGCATTGGAAAAGAAATTGCAATGCATAAAGGTGATATAAGGCTATAAGTTCTATAAAATTGAATTTGTCTATTGTGCAACATGCAATTTTAGGGAAATTGGATTGTGATCAGTCCAATATGCTTCTGATATATAGGTAGAGCATATATTTGTAGCCATGTTGGACCAAACGTGATCAATGACTGAGTTTCCTATGTTGTGTTGTTGGTTCAACATAAATTGTATGTTGTTCTGGTGCATATAACTGTGAAGCATTTTTTTGCTTCTGCTTTCTGAAGACATGTCAACATTAAAATCGCCTAAAATGTACAACATGTTTTCTAAATTTGTGGACCCAATAATTATTTGCAAGATTGCAATTACTTCATCTATGGCAGTTGTAGGTCTTGCATAAATATTACAAACATTTAGTTCATTGTTAGATAGCATTACTGTCAATGTGATAGCTTCAATATTTGAAGTTTCATGTTGTGTTGTTTTTGACAAGAGCAAATGTTTCCTGGTTAAAGTTGCTATGCCATGTATGTTATGTATAGAGAAGCTATCAAAATTCTGCAGCAAGGTATTTAGCTCAAAGGGATGCATATGTGTTTCTTGGAGACACAAGATATCAGATTGCATTATGCCATAGTCATTGACAATGTCTTCTGCATGTGCTTTTAAGCTACGAGTGTTCAATGTACATAGGAGAAAATGTGATTTGTTTTTTGAACATGTGTTTAGATTATCAAGTTGCCATTGTGCACATGTTTGAAGACGAGACATTTCTAGTTGTATTTTGTCTTTAACTTTGAAGTTTTTTGTGGTTAAAGGTTGTAACAGGAATAATGATTCTACTAATTTTGTTCATGATAGAGCTGTATAGGTTAGTCCATGCTGTCTAACGCTTGTGGGATCAAAATCCAAGGCCTCCATTGTTAATCCTTGGGATCGATGAATGGTTCGTGCACATGCTACTTGTACTAGGAATTGTTTTCTAGTTGTAATTTTCTTGTTTATTGTTATTTTCTGGATTGGCCTAGCAATGCGTTGTATAGGCACCCAGTCTTTGTCAATGATAGTGGAATAGCAGTGTGCTAGTTTTGTGCGCTGGTGATGTCCAATTGATGGGTCATTAAATTTAATCCAAACAATATCAATATTGTTTTGTGATGTATATGCTTTAAAAATTCCATTTGAACCGTTGACGAGGCCATCTTGAACATTGTAATTGCCTGCATAAAGCTCAACAAGAATGTTTGGTTTCAAGCATATTTGTGATGGAAGTGTCGTTGTGTGACTGTACACTCGTATTGCATTAAGGTCCTCGTTAACTTCATCTATCGCATCTAGCACAACCATTTGGGTTGGAATGATTGATAGCATTTTGTTGTTATGTGCTTGAACATCTACTCTCCTATAGAAAAGGTGCGGAAGCAATGGATCTAATGGTACAGGACAAAAGCAAATTTTGTTGATATAGTCTATGTCATGAGTTGTTTGAATGCCTACTCGTAGTCTATTAAGAATTGAAATAAATATTTCATCTTTTTGTCTCATGGTAGTCACCAATGAATAGCATTTTATGTGGTCTTTCCAGAAACTATAAGGCATTAATTCAATTGGAGTAGGCCTATTTTCAAAAATCACAGAGTCAAGGACAAGTTGTGCCTGGTAAAGGTCACCACAAAATATGGTATCAAGGTTCCCAAAGTATGTTGTAGGCATTTGCATTATGTCTCGTAGTTTTCTATCAATATACCGTAGAAATGTTGAGCCAACTAATGATATCTCGTCTATAAGAAGTATGCACAATTGATCATAGTGCTTTGACATAGTGTCGAGTACTTCAGTGTTCAGTGGCAGGAATTCTGATGTATTAAAAGGTATGTGAAATGTTGAATGTAATGTGAATCCTCCTATGTTATATGCTGCTTTACCTGTATATGCAGTTAATAAGCCCTTGGGTTTGTCTGGATTATTGTCAACAAAATTGCTATACATGCGAATGAGAGCTTGGTAGATGGCTTTTGTTGTAAAAGTCTTTCCTGTTCCAGCTCCTCCAGTCAAAAACAAGTGCAATGGATTTTGTAAGTTTTCATCTTTTTATGAGAACATCATAACAATTGCTTTGTTGTTCTTCCAACATTCGTCTTAACATAGTATTCATTATTATCTAAAGTCACATGAGGGGCTTTGTAATTTGAAATCCATTGGGTCACGTGGTGTTGGGTTGGGAATGACCTACATTTGGAGTGCATTTTGAATATGAACCTTTACAGGAGCTTTGTTGCATGATTAATAATGAACTTTCATCTTAAGGCCCCGAAGATCGTTTATAGCTGTCAATGTCACCCTCACCGGAGTTTGTATTGTGGATAAGACATTACCTTTGTTTGTTTTTAGATGGTTTTGTCCATGGTACGTATGCATGTTCCCAGAATCAAATTTATGTTTGGAGTATATGCTCGGTAATGGTAAAATGGAACATGAAGACCAATTGCTCTCTACAATGATTCTCTATATCAAAGTATTTATTGAGTGATTGATAAACCGTTTTCTTGTTAGGTTTTGTTTGGTTCCAATTATGTGCTGTGTTGTTGTATCTTGGAAACAAATTCGCAGACATATATCCACCATTGTTTGGTGTTTTAAATAGTAGTCTATAGATTTTGCAGGAAACGTTTTTTGATTCATACGGCTCATTTACTCAATTATTCATAGATTTGAGTATAAATGTACGATCATTGTCAGATCGCGTATCAATGAATATACATTTTCTTGAACTATAATTTAATGGCAATGACAGAACAATATGTGCAGCTTGCTGTGATGACATTTGCTGCAAGTTAAGCATGGAATTTCCAAGTTTACTCACCATTCGTATTGCATCAATATTGTCTTGCTTGTGGTCTGTACATATTATTTTGAATACATATGTCATTGACTTGTCTACTTTTGCAATAAATGAGCTACAGTACATAGCAGCAGCATATGCATTTAGGACAAATTGTGCATCTGTATTAGCCTTCCAAAGTTTTGGAATCTTCCTTGAAAAACTATTATTCCATATTTGTGATGGTTTTCTTTCTAAGAAAAGCGTGGGCTTGTTTAATGTTGAGCTCAAAGCTTCAATGTATTCATCGTCACTTAAGTTTAATTCTTTTAAGAACATTTGAAAAGTGAAAGTTTCATCATAGTTTGCTTTTTGGAGTTTTGAGAAGATATAAGTGGCATTTGTAGTTATCGCTTCAGTCTTTTGGACTATTGGTAAAATATAGACGACTTTTGCATTGGTGGGAAAAGTGCTGTGAGATTCTTTCTGATCTGGTATTTTGTAGTGGAGTTTGTATAGCATTGCAAAGGTTCAAATTTTAGTGTTGCAAATGTGCCACTTATCAACAAAAGCTATGACGTCTGTGTTGTTATTTTCTGTGTAGATTGGTGCATTTTTAATCCATATGAGGAAATGATCATGTTCATTTCCTCGATTTTGAAACCCAGTGGCTGAAAAGTAATCAATGACATTTCCAAAGAAAGAGTCATCTATAAGTATCAATTTTTTAATTGCATTGATTCTATGTTTATAGTAACGTGCACAAGTGATAGGATCTTTCTTGATTAGTTCAAATTTGTCAATGTGTTTTGGGTGATTAGATTCTTGACGGTTCTGTGCTAATTGGTGTAGATTGTGCAGCTCTTGTAATGTTTGAATTAGTGGATCCCAATTTTGCTCAGCACTAGAGAAAGTGATGAAAAATGTTGGTGGTCCTAGTTGTCAAATCCCATGTTATTTTTCTTAAGTTGTTGTGAATAGTCTGGAGAGAAAATTATTCTTTTGAAATCAACGTATCCAATATCTGATTTAAGAATTTTTTCTAGGTTTGGTTTGTGTTTAACATCTTTCGCAAATAGCTTTCGCCCTTTTAACTAGCCCTTGCTGATTCTTACTGTCATTGTAGACAGTACTTGTTGTATTAGTAGCTTTATAGCTTTGAAAAATGTTTTTTGTATGATGCCGATTGTCTTTTATTGGTACATGGAGCTCCTAGCGTCTATTTTCTGATCGTAAAGTCTTTTACAGTATCATTATCACGTGACTTGCCAAAGAATAAAGTTGGGAAATTCATTTCTTCAGCATAAATGTCCTTAAATATTCCAATTGGATACTTGTGCTCTGCAAGTGCAATTTCAATAATCTTGTCCTCCATGTTATGGATACATCTAGACTCAGTGAATCCATGTATCAAGGTGTCTGATGGGTTTTCATTTTCCATTTCACTGTCTGATTCTGTTTCACTTGTATTTTCTGGACTATTGTCTTCGTTTCTTTAGTGCATTGGAACTTCTTTCCAATCTTAGTTTATATGGACTAAAATTGCATTTTAACAATTGTCCTTATTAATTAGGTGAGAAAACACGCAGTGACATTTTAGTAGCACCATGCCTTTTTGAAATGCATTTTTGTATTTTAAGCGTCTTTTCAGTGAAACAGCAATTATTTGTGTGTTGTTAATTGATTGTGGTAATTCTCTTTGTACAATGTTCATGTCAACAGGGACATTTATAATAGAACCTGTCAGGCCTATTTGGGACCTTTTGAACCCTAGTTCCCAAATCTGTGCAAATGCAATTCTAAGTGACACAAGCCGTTCTTCTAGATGGAGTTAAATTTTTGCACATAACACAATGATACCATTAGTTCTTATTTTACGTGGCCTTAGCATACTTTGGAATAGTGGGCCATTTTTATTTTAGTAGCATACATTTGCATATAGAATCTGTGAATAGCGGGGTCGGTGTAGTAGCTTATAAGTATGGATTTTTTGTTTTACTTTGAAAATCTTGATTTTCCTTGTTGAAATAGAGCACTTGGAAAATTGCATGGGTGTTTTAGTGTATCACATATTGTTGTTTCATAAATTTCTATTGAGTATGTGTTTTTTTCTTTGGAAACATAATTACACTTTCTTTGTTTTCTTTTGATCAAGTTCTTAATTGATTAAGTCTTATTGTTGATTTATATTTAAGTTGTTTCTATGATATGAGTAGTATCAAATTTTCCTTTATTTTTGGCAACATGTGGCCGGTCAAGTAAGCCTTTTATGTGTGGACAATTTGATCAACTTTTTTAGTTGGAGTAAGCTTGTTGAGCATTAGCGAGTTAGATTTTGGGCTTTGATTCTTAGAAGCGGCTCAAAATGTCCAGCCAAAGGGTTTGTATCATGGAACAGTATAGAGACTGATTTTGTATATCCAGAGTCATTGAAATCTAAGTACTTTCTTGATGTTGTCAATGACCAAAGGCTTATCTATATTTTTAACCATTTGGATATCCAATGAATGCAAAACAAATTTTACAATACACGTTGCTATAGATCTATGCGCCCGACTTTGCGATTAATCGCGTCTGCGGAAGTATGTGTTTTTCTTGATCATGTACTGTGCAATGTATATATAGTACCGAGATTTAGTTCATTGTTGTGTAGTTTAATTGCTTCTTTGTCCTTTTTAAAGCAGCAGGAAATAATGTAAACTCCATTAAATGGTCAGGTTAAGTGTCTTGTAGTTTGTTAAGTAGCATGAGCAAATCAAACAAACAATCCTCTCAACATTGTATGCAAATGTGCTTAATCTACAAGGCCTTGACTCTCGGACATAAATCAATGTTTGAAGTATTTGAGGGATGCTTCCAGGCTGTTTTTATTTCATGTGAACTTCTGGGTTGTTTTGAACTTATGTTTTGTGTTTCAATTTCTAACAATGGTTCAAAGTGTCCACTTAAAGAATTCATGTCATGAAATAGTATAGAGACTGATTCTGTGTAATCAGAACTATTGAACTATAAGTACCTTCTTTACTTTTATTGTTCTTATTAAAAGGGATGTTTGTATATTCAACCATTTTGGTATCGATGAATGCAAACCAGTCCTTTAGTCTTGCAATCACTTGTGGCTTTGCTAAATAATACAGCATTCTGTGAAATATGTTTTATGGATCATATACTTTGTACAATGTATATAAATAGAGTCTAGTTCATAGTTGTATGATTTATTGCTTTGTCCTTGTTTGAAACCAGATAAAGTAATCTACTAGCTCCATTTCGTAATTGAATTGATGTGTAACGGTTGTTAAGCAATAGCTGTAATGAGTCAAACAAACAATCACCAACATTGTATGCAAAAGAAATCAATCTGCAAAGTCCCTCGCTCTTAAGCACATAGTCAATGTTTGATATTTGGGGACACTTTGTTAATTCATAGGTGTTAACGTCTATCATTTTCTTTGTTTTTCGTGTAACCTAATGTATTTGGGAATAGAAAATGTTGGTATGAATAGCATCAAACGCTAGTATCTAGATTACAAAATCTATAATTGTTAACATCGTCGCCTATGTGCTTTTACTCAATAGCATTTGATAGTATGAATCATGTTGTTGAGGATGTTGGAAGTTAATAATCTCTATATATGTTGGAAAATGGATCTTGAGTAGTAGCAGAAGCTTACGTAACATACCACACAACAAATAATTTAATAGAAGCACAAGGGGAAAATAGTATTAATTCTTCAACCTGACCTTGTTATCCATTGTCCCCCAGCAGGATTGTATGTACTTATTCTTGTTACATTGCCAAGGTGGATAAATGAGTACAATGCATGATGTATACTTTTAGTGCCACAAACACAAAACAATATTTTTAGGTAGCTTTGTTTACATGCAACAATTGGTCGACAAGAATCTTTTTTGCTCACATTGTCAATCTCAGTCTATGGTATTTAAATGTTTTGTGTTATTGGATTCCTTTGTTGCTATGTACTTCTAAGCAACTGATTTTTTTTCAAAGAACAAATGATTTTAAAAGCTATTCAAATAAACATGAATCAAGTGGCATGCAGAGAATAGTTTGACAAATCTTTTCTGTTTATAGAAAATCAAGGAAATGCAAAAGCATTGTTTGATCAAAGAAGATCTATGGCTTTTCTTATTTGTGGGAATAGCTTTTAAAATCATGTGTGTTTAAAAAATTTGAGGGAAATGCAAAGGCATAGGTCCATTGAGCAAAAGTGAAGGCATAGATTGATTAAATAATTAAAAAAAGAGATTGAAACTCAGAGGTGCAGGCACACAGTGCATAGATGCAAAGCAAATGCATTAAATAGCATGTGGGTCGATGAGAAACTGCTGGAATGGCTTGGTGCACATGTATAGCCAGGTTGCTTTGTCCATTTGTTATAGACTCAAGTTAGCTGTTAAGCATGACTATTACTCTGTGCATATTGTTTTTCTATTCTAGAAGTCTTTGTTATGGGAGAGTTTATAGCGATTGAGCAGACTTTGTTATAGTTACAGTATCCAGAACCAGAAACGAGTTACTTGAGGCAATAAATAGCTTCTTTCCTCAGTTTTCTTTTACTTTAAAGGTTTAAAGCACATAGTGAAATTGGCAATGTGAGAAAAAAAAAACTATGGTTAATGTCATTTTGCATGTAAGCAAGACCATGGAAAAATATTGCATCATGTCTATAAGCGACGCAGTACATCATTCATTGTACTCATGTGCCATGTCAGCTTTTGAAATTAACTTTGTAGGCTTTTATTTGTAAAAAAGGAATAATAAACATACGTTAACTTGCAAACTACATAGCAACTTGCCACAGCTATAAATAATCCTATGAAAAAAATTGCCTTATATGCATATAGGTAAAAACCAGTTGACATAAAACAAAGACTTATGACTCTAAACGCTATTTGAAACTGTAAACAGTGTTTGAAAATTGCATGCTAGCAGTTCATTCTATCCTATGGATATTGTATAGAGGAAGTATAACATATTAACACATAAGCAAAACCTGTTCTATTGCTCGAAGACAAATTACTATTGCAATTGTGGATAATGCATTTTCCTGTTTGTATATATGGAAACAGTCCTCTAAATCATTTATGTTCAAAGAAATGAGGAATACAAGATGACAAAATGAATACATGGAAAAGAACTTTATG
>VDFB02250706.1:0-56345 GCA_007258455.2 Sequoia sempervirens
CTTCTCATATCAAAATCCCACATTCAACTCATCCATCACCCCACCATATGTTCCTCCACCAAATCTACAAAATGATCTAGCATCACAAGAAATACTGGACCTTCGACTAGGCAAGACCAAGAAACCCCATACACAAAATCTATGTCCATATCCATTTGATTGAAACATTGCAATGGTACCATTCCCTCCCGGATTTGAAATCCCCAAATTCAAAAAATACAAAGGGAGAGGAAGTCCTATTGATCATATCAAAGAATTTAATGTCATGTGTATGGAGGTATCCTACAATGAGTCTTATCTAATGCGCCTCTTCCCTCGAAGTTTAATAGGTCCTGCAATGGATTGGTTTTCTCATCTATCTCTTGACATCAATTTTTTTTAAGAAATCACTAATAAATTAATTGATCACTTTTCCTTTAATTTTGACGTGAATGTTAGTCTAGAGGAACTATATACTCTTAGACAAAACAAAGGAGAATTTTTCACTAATTTATTACAACAGTGGAGGAAGAGAGCTAGTAAAAGCAAGTGGCCTCTTCCTAATGAATAACAAGTGGGAATCATCATAGCCGATCTAGATCCTAAGTTATCTCTCCACTTGAAAATGTAGTGCATCACATCATATGACAAGCTTGTCCCTAGAGCCCTTAACATCAAAAGAGCTTTAATCTCACAAGAAAATACTCAAGCTTCCAATCGACCATCAACAAGTTGAAATGAGAAACCTCGTATCTAGGAAAATAACAAAAATGTAACAAATGATGGTGTGGTAGATGCTAAGGTCATACTAAGTGCTCCTAGATCCAACAACAATCAAGTTACCAATGTTCGACCAATGATACAACAAACAACACCTCCTTAGAATAATCAAATTAATAACACCGACATGCAACAAAGGTGAACCACTAATTGGAACAACTATCCCAAACACAAGCACACACAATTATCGAAACCCATTGAAACAATCATGAAAAAGTTGGTGGAGTGAAATCTGATAACACTTCCCAACTTTGGAAACTACCAAGAACCACAAGAGAAATCATCTTGGTACAACAAGTGCGATCTATGTGACTTTCACAAAATCAAAGGACACAAAACAACTGACTGCATGAAACTTAAGAATATCATTCAAGATCTCATCGAGAATGATACCATATATATTGAGGTACCAATTGGAAATCAGGATCTTAAGATATACAAGAACCCTATGCTAGATCATAACAAAGAAAATAACAATGAAAAAGCTAAGGATTAAACAAACGTGCAACATGTACCTATTCCAATATAGTGGCTTCCTATGATAGCATCATTACTGTCATCACAATCAAAGGAGCTAGTGAGAAATGTGGAGTCACCACACAATGTGGAAAAATAACTGTTCAAGGAGTCCCATCTCAATCTAGGACACAACCTACTTTTCCCACATCTAATCCTAGAAAGTATAATCCTCTAGATCAACTTAAGCAGACCCCTGCATAGATATCAATCTTAGAGCTATTAAGGTTATCCCCCACACATAGAGAAATATTGGAGAAAGCCTTGTCCGAGTCATCTGTTCCTAAGGATATTGATACTAATCAATTTCAAGCTATGGTAGGCCATATCACCAACCACATTCTCACCTTCTCCAAGAAAGAACTACCATCACAACCATCTCATAACCGTGCTTTACACCTTAAGGTTATTATTCATAAAAACGTGGTCAAAAGAGTCTTGGTAGATGGAGGTGTTGGTTTGAACATTTGTACCCTTCAGTTGATCAAACATGTTGGTTATTCAGAAGATACTATTGAGAAAGCAAAGAGTACCACCATCTAAGCATATGATGATCAAGAGCAAGTATCACAAGGAATCATTGCACTTCCCATTCAAGTGGGACCTCTTATTGTAGAAACTAAATTCCAAATCCTTGATCTTAATCTTCCCTATAACATCTTACTTGGCCAACCATGGATCCATGCCCTAAAAGCTATAGCCTCGACCTATCATCAGTGTGTGAATTTTCCTTTCGAAGGCAGAGAAATCACTATCCATGGATATCTTGAGCCTTTCTACTACTACAAAAATCTTGAAGCCAAGTTCTATAAGATACCCCAAATACCCAAGAATTATGGACCTAAACCATCAAGCTCATTTGTTGACCCATCATCCTTGGCCTCTACCTTAGCAGCTAAAGTACCCATTGTGCAAAGTATACCCAACATCAAAGTAATGATCCAAGATGATGGTTGTGGAAAATATAAACTATTGAAAGACACCTTTTTCCTAGGAGAGTTACCTATTTCTCCTCAATCTCATGGGAAACCCACATCTAGCACTAAAGAACTAGAAATCATCAAGATGGCAGCTACTACCTTCACCAAGTGGGGGGATTTGAATCAAGAATATGTCAATGAGGAAGATACCTCTAAACTCCTCTATCAAGATGAAAGACATGTCCCTATTCTTCCCATGGAAGATGTCAACAAAGGCTTGTAGCTGATGAAAAACATGAGATATAAAAAAAATGAGAAGCTAGGAAAAAATGACAATAGTTTGCTAGAACCCATCATTCCTGAGAAACTATTAAAGAATCTTGGTCTAGGTTGTACTACTAGCAAGGTCACACTTATTGGCAAAGGTACTTCTGCTAAATAGATTGAAGCTTCCTCTTGGTTAACTACATCATGTGATACAACCTTAGATGAATTTCCCCTTGATGTTCTTGATCTATTTGAAAACAACACCCTCTTTATGATATCCATAACATCCTTTGTCCCAAGCAACCAACCAACTGAAATGCGCCTGGTATACCCACAACTTATTGACATGGACCAACAAGGATAACCAATTCTAGATTTATTTGAAAACGATGAAGCAATCTCAGAATTCATGGGACTTCGTAACAACTTATCATGGGAATATCATAAAGTAGGCTTTGACATAGAGCTTGACATAGGAGCATATTATGGGGAGACAATTGAATCCTTTAGTCACAAAATTAATGAAATGCAACTAACATGCAGATCCTTGAGTGAAAACCACCTAGTGACACTCTATGATCCTAAAGTAGTAAAAAAAAGGATGCATCTGACAGTGAAAACCTCTCCAAGGTGCCCAAGGATGAGGGATCAATCTCCCCCTTAGTGCAATGCATCTAGAAAAGTTAGCAGTACTAGCAGAAAAGGCCATTCCAATTAATGTGGGAACAGAAGAAGCACCTAAGATCACTTTTTATGTTCAATCCTTGTTGGATGAAGAATAGAAGAATCTTACAACATTCCTCAAAGAGTGAAGAGATAACTTTGCATGCTCATATACAAATATGCCAGGCCTTGATCTTGAAGTAGTTGTGGATCACTTAGCCATTTATCCTAAATCCAAGCTCGTCAAACAAACATTAAGAAAGATGCATCCTCATATAACACTCTTGGTGAAACTAGAGTTACAAAAGCTTCTTGACATTGGATTCATTCGATCGATAGATTATCCTGAGTGGGTTTCAAACTTGGTACTTTCCTAAAAACCTAATGGGGGCATCAGAATATGCACTGATTTCAAAGACCTAAACAAAGCATGCCCAAAGGATTATTTCCCTCTTCCTAAAATTGATCTCATTGTGGACCTAACAGCTGGGCATGAAAATGCTATCATGGATGGTTTTTCAGGCTACAATCAAATTATAATCGCCAAGGAGGATCAACATAAAACTGCATTCACTTATCCATGGGGAACCTATTGTTGGAATGTGATGCCATTTAGGTTAAAGAATGCAGGAGAAACCTACCAAAGAGAAATGACCCTCATCTTTCATGACATGATCCACAAAATAGTTGAAGATTATGTGGACAATATTTTGGCAATATCAAGGAAGAGAAATGACCACATCCAAGTCATAGGACCTATCTTTGACAGACTTGAAGAATACAAGGTATGACTAAATCCAAAAAAGTGTGTCTTGGGGTCACATCAGGGAAGCTTCTTGGCTTTATTGTCTCACAAAGAGGGATAGAAATTGATCTAGTAAAGGTAAAAGCCATCCTAGACATGGAACCACCACAAACACTAAAGTAGATGAGAGGATTACAAGGAAGACTATAGTTTATCAAAAGGTTTATAGCCCAACTATCAGATAAAATCCACCCCTTTTCACATCTTCTCCATAAAGGGATAACCTACAAGTGGGATAAAAAGTGTGATAAAGCTTTCCAATAGATAAAATATTATTTATTGACACCTCCAGTGCTCATGCCACCAATATCGAACAAACCTCTAATCCTGTATATCTTAGCAACACTAGTAACACTAGGAGATCTTTTGGCACAACATGATGAAAATGGAAAGGAAAGGGCTATCTACTATATCAACAGAACTTTGGTGGGCTATGAGATGAAATATTCACCCATTGAGAAGGAATTCCTAGCAGTTTTTTTTACTTCACAAAAGTTCAGACATTACATGCTGTCACATCAAATCAAGGTCATTGTAAAGATTGATCCACTCAAATACCTATTATCTAAAGCAACTCTCACAAGAAAAATGGCCAAATGGGTGATGATCTTAACAAAATTTGACATAGAGTATGTGGAGTGCAAGGAAATCAAAGGATAAGTGATCATAGACCAACTGGCAGAAGAACCCATCTATGCTAAGAACCCCTTGGTATCTAAATTCCCTGAAAAATCAATGTTCCTTATCATTCTCACAGCTCGGTGGAAGATGTACTTTGATGGATCATTTACCCAATATGGATCTACAGTAGGCATTCTTTTCATCACCCCTCAAGGTGATTGTATCCCAAAGTCATATAGGCTATCATTTCCATGTACTAACAACATTGCTGAGTATGAAGCCCTAATCAAAGGTCTGAGGATAGTAGTTTAGTGGTAGATCCAAGAGATGAAAGCCTATGGAGACTCACAGATGGTTATCAACCAATTCAATGACGACTATCAAACTAAAGATGACAAGCTCACTAGGTACAAGAATATGGTGGAGAATCTCAAGGATATTTTCATAGACATAAATTTGGAGTAGATTCCTTGCATGAACAACAAAGTAGTGGCGCCATGGAAACAATCAGATCACTAATAGACATGCTGAACAACATCCTACAAAGTGAATTCTCGGTAGAACAACTTCTCATACCAATTTTTAAAATCCCTAAATCTGAATTCATGTGTGTCATTGTTGGTCTTGGATCCTCATGGTATCATGAAATATTTATCTACCTAAGCAGAGGAACCCTCCCATCAGATATCACCCCAAACTTTAAAAATACCTTTCTCAAAAAGGCATCCCAATTTGTGATCCTAGGTGATACCCTTTACCGATGAAGCATCAAAGGGACATTGCTATGATGTCTTAACCAAGAGGATGCCTTAAATGCTTTAACAAAATTTCATGATGGCATATGTAGGTCCCATTCTAGGGGTATGACATTAGCTAAGAAATTGTTGAGGACGGGGTCCTATTGGAAAACCATGGAAAAAGAAGCTCATCAATACATGCAGAAGTGCATCCAGTGTCACATGGGGATTTGATTCATGCTCCAGCTCAAGAATTGTAGCCAATAATCACACCCTATCCTTTTTCACAATGTGGGATTGAACTTATAGGAAAAATCACTCCAACCTCATCCAATGGCCACAAGTTTATCATAACTACCATTGAGTACTTTACCAAGTGGGTTGAATCCATTCCTATAACCTACATAACAAAGACATAAATTGCCAAGTTTATCGTAAACTACCTCATCTGTCATTATGGTGTTCCTCAAACCCTCTCAGATAATGGAACACTTTTTAAGAATCAGGATGTGAAAGAGTTGTGCTAAAAATTCAATATCCAGCACCGATTCTCTACCCCATACTATCCCCAAGACAATAGCCAAGCTGAGGCTATGAACAAAACTATCTTGAAAATCCTAAAAAAAATAGTTAATGAAGCTGGTCGTGACTAACATCTGCAACTAAATCTCACTCTTTGGGGTTATCGAACTAGTATCCACACACCAACAGGTGCAACCCCTTTCTCCTTGGTCTATGGATCAGAAGCTATCTTTCCCATTGAGGTTGAGCTCCTATCATTGCGAGTGTCACTACAAAACCTAATCACTGATGAAGAATATAGAGTATCTCGATTGAATGAGCTAGAATTTCTAGATGAGCATCGTCTTAATGCCTTCAATCACTTGCAAGTATATTAAAACCGATTGAAACATAGCTATAACAAAAGGATCAAATGTCAATGTTTCCAAGTAGGGGATCTTGTCCTAAAGCAGAATCAGAAGAACCTTCCAGATTAGGATAATAAAGGAAATTTTGAACCTAATTGGTTGGTTCCCTTTGTTGTCACAACAAGCTATGGATCAGGAGTGTACCAACTATCAACACTTGAAGGCGAACCCTTGTAGGAGACAACTAACAACTTACATCTCACATTTTTTTATGCTTAGTATTTAAGGGTATAAATTTGAAAATATAAAAAAAATAAAAAAATGATCAAAATCCAAAAAAAATGAGAAAAAGGATTGAAAAAGTAAAGAAAAAATCATCCTCTAATGAAAACCACTTCGGTGGTGCTTTGG
Organism: Sequoia sempervirens; assembly: GCA_007258455.2. Taxonomy (NCBI): domain Eukaryota; kingdom Viridiplantae; phylum Streptophyta; class Pinopsida; order Cupressales; family Cupressaceae; genus Sequoia; species Sequoia sempervirens. The sequence continues at coordinate 6,569 of VDFB02250706.1, forward strand.
GCAAGTACCTTGGTGAAAACATGGAAAACAGGCGCACGTAAATAAAGCACCTCCATCTATTCTTTAGCTCTTTTTTCGTATCATTCTTTGCACTACCATTCATTGCCTATCCTTGTTCTTCTCCTAGCTTGATATTGTGAAGTATCGTAAACTCTTTAGTACTGCTTGGCGTATTCAAAAGGCCGGTCTACCCTTCCTTTATCGAAGTAGTCTAACTTGTCACGTTGGGGGAACTGTGTTAAGGATCATATCAGATTCTTGTATATCTTAAGGTCATCAGAAATCTTATTAGAAAATACCAAAAACATTCATAAAACATTCATCAGAAAATCCAAAAACATTGGCAAAAACCTGTACAATGAAAATATAAAAACATTCAAAAAATTATAAAGGAAAAATCCTAAACATCAAAAACACTAAAAAGGTCAAACATCGAAAAGCCAAAAAAAAGGCCCTTGTCGAACTACGTTGTCTCTAAGCTTGAATGTAGGCAAGGCCATCATTGATCTGCCCCTGAGACAGCCTAGGTCAGTCCTTTAGTAGTTTGTCATAATAAAATAGCTTTTCCATCATTGTACATATCTTCATCTTGTAAATGGGTCAAGTCACTCGAACTACATGGTCTCTGTGTATGTTGTTAGGAACCAGATGAAGAATAAAAACAAAAACACAAATCAAGCATGAAACAAGAACACAATCATGACACAGTGATTTACCCTGGAAAATACCAAACTTGGGGAAAAAATAGCAATGAAGATCTTCATATTAACCCTCAACTCCAATCGGGCTGAGCCTGGAGGTTTCAACCAACCACACATACAATGGAGTCACCGAGCCATTATATAGACTTCCAGGTTTTGGACCAATACAACTAGCACAAAACCATGTGCTAAAGACCACTAAATATTAATCTACTAACTCTAACTCAAGAACTAGTTTAACCCAACAATCCCCCTTTTAAACTTGGTCTTGGGGTTAGCACCAAACCCCCCTTCCACAAGCACCAAGTGCAATGCCCTCTCTGTCATCGAGATCAACATCAAACCGGGAATCCACATGACTTTAAGCCCCGCTTACCACTTGGGAGAACTCTCTTACCAGGATTTTCCTTTCAGGGATTGAACAAGCCATACCAAGTCTTACAACCATCAACCCAAATACATGTATTAAATTTTACATACAACTCCATTACAAACTTGTTCTTGCTACAATCAACCTTGGCTGTGGGCACTTGTAGTACCTGCATACATCAACTTTAACTAGGAAACATGACTACAGAAACAACCATGACCATGCTATAACATATATAACATAGGAAAGGCTAATCTTTGATCAGCCCCCAAGGCCCCTAGGATAGGTCTTTAGGTTAGGTTCTTGGTCGAAACTCCCCGAAAATCCCAAAAACATCCAAATATCTTGAAAATCTCCAAAACATTTAGAAAAATAAAAAAACACAAAAACATTGGAAAATGGGAAAACACAAAAACAATAGAAAACATTCAAAAATACCTAAAAAGCCTTAAATATCTCAGAAAACCCTAAACAATCTCATAAAACTGAAAAGCCCAAAACATCCACAAAAACTTTGGAAAATACAAAAAACAACCTCAAAACATTTTCAAAATACCAAAAACATTGAAATATTTTGGAAAATCCAAAACCCATCCATCCCATCTCACTTTCACTTGCAATAAACTTTCATCACCTTCACCCTTTCACAAAATAAGTAGAAAGCAAGTACAACAAGTTGCAAAGTGTGAACCCAAAAGTCAAAAGCTAAATTCTAAATTATAGGTAAATATGTTAGTGAAGTTTATATCAATGAATCATCTTAGCATCATCACCCTAACATCAAAAAACCTCTGATCAACATGACCTAGGATGTATCCTTCCTACAATGGACATCAATATTAGATATCACCTTAGCTAAATTAAACTAGGCAAAAGGTATAGATAACACCGATTGTTTGTCTTTGATCTTTTCTTATGATTTATCTTAATGATCCATTCTAAGGACCTCTCAATGATGTCTATACAAACAATTTAGAGAGAAAGGAATGGGGCATCGATCATTATCTTTCATTTGCTATGCTTGTGGGCGCTCTTGTAAAATAATATTGGTGCATACTTGCTTAGTTGTGTGTAGGAAGGTCATTTAGGGTATGTTGTTGATTATTGCTTATGCTTTGGTCCAATATATTTTGAGCTTCTAAATTTCATTCCAATGAGGTTTCCTGATGCAGATCAAGGTGGAGAAACTTAAAACAGACTCAAACTGATTAGTTTTCAACAAATCATCAACTCTTGAACTCACAATCTCCCAATCCACTCTTAAGACACCATAGAGGCTACTAGCCTTGAAAACACAAAAAATAAGAAATCTTGTAGAGAAGGCCATTCTATGGCAAATCAAACATCAATTTAGCATCCTCATAGACTTAGACACAATATTCCAATCAAATTTTACAAGGTTCATTAGGCCCAACACCAAGTTTCAATAGACTGCTCTGTCAAAAGGCTACTAGGATTAGCCCTATTTTACAAACAAAGTCCCCTCCAAACACCTTGTCTCACTAAATATCTTTGGACAGTCACTTAATGTGACACAATACATTAGATTTATAGATCAAAATATTCGTTCAGATCCTCTAAACCATAGATTCAGAAAACTCTCCACTTTCAATGCAAATGCCTAGGGTTTGTAGGAACTCACATTTCCAAAGCTACTCAGACTCACCCAATGCACCAAACAAATTCAACATGGTCTAAACAGACCCCTCAAACCTTCACAAGAACCTTTCCATCAACAACTAGACAAATTCTATATCAAAACCCTCATTTTCTCAAGGAAAGTTACTGTTGCCGACCCTAGGGCTTCACCCACATTACACAACTCACTCCACTTCCACTCAAAAATTCAAGAAAACACATTCTACCCTCCTTAAATTCCATTCCACTGAGTGACATCGAAATAGTAAGTGGAATGGCTTAATACATGATGGAGACTTCAAACTATGCCTTCACTGGCCTTACATAGGCAGTTTTAGGAAACTAAAATTTCCAAACCAAAAATCCCTCCAAACGTCCATAACCAACTTTTTAAACTCTTATGACTTTCAAATTCCTAACAAGTTGCAAATTTACAATTTTTTCTTGATAACATTACACCTTGTCTGCAAATTTTGACTCCTAACTACGAATGACTCAAAACACACCTTGTTACAAAATAAATGGTCTTTTTAAACCTTATTTGATACCAAAAATCATTGAACACTCCCTCAAATGACCTAGAAACCTAAATTCATCCAAAGTTCCTCATGAAAAAATGTCACCAAAGCAATTTTGGAACATGGTTGTACATGGTTGTAGGTGCCCCTGCACCATTTATGTATGTCAAGATGTGAACAATAACTATCCTATCTGCTTGTCGAGTCAAAGTCCATTACACTAGATACAATGGTGTCCTGGTTATCAATACCTTGATGCATCATGTCTATGTGTTATATCAAACAATAAGGAACAATGGAAAATCCCAATCCTAAAGTGTGAGCATCTCATCATCTTGCATTTCATCCTCATTTTGCATTGTATCGTAACCATCCCTAATAAAGTCTCGATGGATCATGGACTTGTTGGATATTTTGAAGTAATCATCATCAATGGTCATTCATTCTTTATTCTTATATCTTCTTTCCTCGCTAACCTGGTATTATTCCAACCAACAAAAACATCATCAATTCATCCACCTTGCATCCACAAACCATCAAAATACATGCATCTCATAATCATAGCATAATCATAAAACATCCATTGGTATCATCATTGCATATCACATCATACATTCCGCATTCTTGTTTGAGTTGTGATGAATAATATAGATTTATTATTCTAAGCATCTTAAATCATTGCATATCATAAGCATTTGCATCCATACATCCACATGCATACATTGTCATCATAAATTTGCATAGAAAATAGACAAAAAGAAATGCATCCACATCATTTGCATCCATAACATATCATGAAAAGATAATGAAAAAGAACATAACATTGCATCCATCCATATCATGATCATCACATATCACATAGCCAAAAATAAAATGCATCCATACATTATCAACTATAAGCATTTCATATCATATCCATCCATACATGAAATAAAGTGAACACATCACAACATAAATCATCCATATCTATATGATATATATATAAAAAAATGAATGTCATGGTACAAAATCTAGATCAATGTATGTATAACAACCATAAGTACAATACCCATGAGGCTATAAAAAAGGATCCCATGAATGTATATCTATGATAAAGAATTGGGAAACAAAATAAAAAAGTGTCTATACATAATAGCTAGCCTTGATGGCTACTACCCTCTTCGGCCCGCCTCTTAGACTGATCATCTACTCGTGGCTATGCATCACTCCATTGTGAATAATCAGACTATCTAAGTGTTGTTGGTACATCTCGGTGATAATGTTGTTTATAATATGAAGCCTCTGCAATGACCTCTCTATACAACCTCGTTGGAATAGTCCTACCATGAGTAGCCACCATCATAGCCTCAATTTTCCAGTGTCGGGAAACCTCCTAGTCTCTCTCTCTAGTCACAAGCTATACCCACTGTAACACTTGATCTCTCTTGGACATGAGGGAAACCACCTACTACTGTGCTTGGTCTCACTAAACAGTAATAAGTAAAACCTTCTAGCGAGCCCGATCCCACTCACCAGTCAATGTTTGCACCTGCTGCTATAGCTGGTGAATCTATGCATCTCTAGTATTTGGAGGTGGAAGTGGTGCTATCTGCTGTTGTGGTCCCTGTTGTACCATCGGAGGTTGTTGTACAACTGGTGGAGCCCCCAGAACCTGATCATCCTAGCCATCCTGGCCACCCTATCCTTTGCCTCTAACCCCTTGCCTCTGGGTCTCCCTCGGGAAGGAGCACCTATTGGATCTCTCAACCATCAGGGAGGAACGAACAAAGCATCATATGCAGGCATAGTTTGTGCTACTGCCTGTCCTTGATCATAGGCCTAGGGCTGAGCCACCAACTATCTAAAGCTCTCAAATTCCTCGCGAGTTGGAATAGACGGTTCCCATGTGGGAACCTCTCGTGTCGATCTCACAAAAATGGCCCTATAACCATCATTTGGCATGTCTTGAATCTCTCCAAACTGCTAAGCCAACCTGTCTGGTAAATATCTCTCAATAATGGCATGCTCGCGACCTTGCATATATTGGGTCTACCTAGCAAAATGTAGTTGCTAAATATCATCAAACCATGGTGGCATCTGTAACCATGGGCGCCAACGGAAAACTGTCATATCATCAATGACTTGTCACCAATATAGGAGCACAATCTATCTGGTGTGCCTCAAAGTGATCACACCCCTATATCGGCAGATTACAAAATCATCTGACTCGATGTTTGCCATTTGAACAATAGGTCGGAGCACAACAATGTGCTCCCATTCCCAAATGCGAAGTAGAGTCAACCCTACACAAATGGGTCTCCCATCACAATAAACAAAATCATGCAAATCATGATATAAGGAGTCCAACATCATGGCCCCCATGCAAAGAGTGTCCTCCTATAGAGCATGCAATGCCACGCCAAGCCCCATCCTAGGATAAATCCTTTGCTACGTTTATCCGGGGCAACCAAACTAGAGATAATGGGTACAATAATCAATCTAAAGGTAGGCATGTGACCTCTATATGACTCCAGGTTGACTGTGATGTATATAAAACAATGTTATCCATCTCCATGACCTCAAGGTAGGCATCAAATCTGGCATCAACATCATAGATCACATGATCATAATGTATTGGTAAATGAAGAATATGCCATGCATCCTCCAAGGTCACCATCGCCTTGCCTGTCAGAAGGTGGAACAACGACATCTCACTGTGCCATCTCTTGCATAGAGTAGTCATCATAGCAATATGTGTCCAAATCATGAATGTATACGTGACATACTAGAGGTCGATCTCTCCTAAATGCTCCTGGCATAACTCTGACAAATCGCCAAGTCTCCCCAACATGGTGGGCCTATGCTTCTGCAACATTAGTGGTGGAATGACCTCCTACACCCATGAAGCACACAACGTCAAGAAATAGAGGAAATTTGACTCAATTTGAAATTTACAGCTCAAAAATCATAAAAGTGTTGTTATTTTCAATAGCGTTGCTATATTCAAATTTCAAATTGTGACAGTCAAAGGAATTTTAAATAAAAAATAAAAAATACGTCACCAGATACACTGGCATTGTGATTTAACCTTTGGAAAACCCTAACCCTAATTTCTAAATTAGCTGAAGCGTCGCTATATAAGCATGCATCACCATTTAAAATTAGAAACCTGAATTTTAAATTTCGACTAGCATCACCAAACACATATGCGTCACTATAATTTATTTCAGCATCACTGATTTTAATTTGGGCATCGCTATATAGCGATGATGTCAAAGTTTAAATTTCAAAGCATAATAAATGCATCCAAAAGTCAAATTTCAAATCAAGTTTGGAGTTACTTACTGATGGTCCTGCGCAAGCCACTAGAACTCTCAAACTCGATTAGAGATGTGCCTGGGAAGCTCACGGTGTGCCATTTCATTGGAGGGTTAGAGCTCAAAATAACAAGAATCTCTCAAGTGTGAATGCACAAATGAATTGAAAGTGACACTTCTTGGCTTATTTAAGCTAGAAAATTAGGGTTTTTGCCCTAATTTCACCTTCAAGCTAGGGCTTATCATCATTTTCACCAATTTTTCCAATCAGAACCTAATTTTTCATTTTTTTGTTTTTGGCATAATTCTTGCATCCCAAAGCCTTTCTGGACCCTTGGGGTAGCTTTTAACCTTTATCGAGAAATCAACCCAAAATTTTGAAATTTTTGCTTGATTGCTCAAGGGGGTAGTGAAACAACTTTATCATTTTTCTAGGGCATCTAAAAAATTAGATTTTTTTTATTTAAGCAACAATTTTAATCCGAAAAGTGTTATTCTTTGAACTAAACCAACAAGTACCTTGCTTCAAAGAGGGGAAAAATGTAGACACTAAAAAATGACATAAACATTATCATTCACTCGAAATAGGTTTATTAACATTATTTCCTCTCAGTCCATCCTCTTTTCACTTGATTAATTTAATTAGTCTAACTAATTAATTAATTGCGTCATTTTCATCCATTAACCTAGTTCATCAAATTGGGTTAATTAACTCCCCCTTCACGCTAATATTTCATCTCATTAACTTAAATACATCAAAATATTTAATTTAATCTCTTAAGTCATCTTATTTAATTAAATAACCCTAAGTTATTTAATTAAATATCATTTCATCTCTCCCCCATTCATTAAATTATTTAATTTAGTGAATATCACTTTAATTCTTCAAATCCGCTAATGCCCGATTAAACCTTGTTTAATTAGCAATTAAACTAATTTTCCTCTAAAAGAGGAATATTCCCATGGAATATTCCTTATCTCCTTTTTGCACAATTAAGAATTTCTTTTAATTTGCAAAATTCCTTTTATCCTCACCCTTGGGAACATTTCGAAAGAATATTCTTATTCCTCCATCATTTGAAAAAGGGATATTTTCACTTAGCTTCTTAAGCAAGTTTTAACCTTTAACCTTTTGAACAAGTCACCTTTGACTTGTGTGAGTAGGTCAAAAGTGTGTTTGTTTGGAGCAAATGTGAACCCTTGATTAAAATCCCATCATGCATTCTCATTTGTTGATGAGAATCCATGATCCATGCCTCTTCTCCTTTTCATCTTTAATCGTTGATTGATCTTTTCAATCTCAACCCTCCATTTCTCATTTTTTCTCCTATACATTGAACACTATTTGGAGACAAATGGATTCATCTTTCAATTGCAAACTTATGTGGTTGAACTTACTTGCATCCACATTCATCTTTTACTCACTTTTAGCTTTTTTTAGTTAATATTAATTGTATAATAGCTTAGAGCACCCATTAATGGATTCCATGCATCCATCTTAGTTTGTATATGAATTAGGGTTTCCATCTTTTAGCTTATATTAGCTTAGCAATTATATAATTAGTTCATTTTTAGCATAAAATCATGGTAACTTAGCTTGCATCATGTTTAATTTAGCATAAACTAGGTTTTTCATACATCAATCACAATGGTTTCATCGATTCTCTTCCGTAGAATCCACTGAAATAGGCTCACTAATCACAAGATTAGGAAAAGGTCATCGTTTCACATCAACACGACACCAATTCCGAAATAGGATAAGTTTCAAATGAGTTAGAGTATGAATTTAACTATTTAGTTTTAGTTAAATGCTTAGTTTAATTTTCCAATTTGAATGATCTTGTTTGGTAGATGTAGGTTTAATTGGGGAAATTGTGCTTTGTTTCATCATATATCAAGCGTAATCAACCCACACTGACAATCCTCGTCTCACAATATGTATATATACATGTGGAAATGGAAAAAGTAACCCTTCGACTTTTTCTCATGTTCAAGACCTCCTAGTGGACTTTGGCTTGATTTTTCCTAGATTTAATGTTGTAATGTGGTCAACATAGTCACATTAGGTCTTGGACCCTTGTGAATCATTAAAACTTCTATGATGTCTTGTAAAAGTGTTGTGAAGTGTTGTAACCCACTTTCACACTTTTCTAGGAGCCTTTCATCATAGTTCACCTAAATTAACCCCTTTTTATCACTTACCAAGTCTTATTTCAAAATGTAGTAAAGTGTTGTAACCCACTTTCACACTTTTCTAGACTTGTCATCACTAATTCAATCCTTTCTCATGTTTAAGTGACCCCTTAATACACTTTTTGACCCCCCTTAAGTGTGTTTTTGAGGATATTCCCATTGGACAACATTTAATGCTTTGTAATTCCTAACACCCACTTAATTTTCTTAAGTGGGACTAAGTCGCCAATAGGGGAAACTTAGTCCTTTTTGGCACAAAACTCAAAATTATTTCAAATTTCTGATGAGATTTCATTCTCTAACCCTTGAGGTCAGCCTGTGATGTGTTATTTTTGGGAAATTTAGTAAAATCATGTATAAATAAAGGGTTTTCTCCTCATTTTCCATCTCCTATTCACCCATTCATTCAAGCATTCACTCAAGCAATTTACTTAATCATTCTCAAGCATTCGAGCAATCTAAGCACAATCAAGTCATCCATTGGAGCACTTCATTGTATATCTTCAAATTTCTACATCAAGAGTTTGGTGAGTTTATGACATTGCATGTTATCTATTTATCATTCTCTTTCCATATCATTTCATTTTATAGGGTATTATTACCAAAGTGGGGTATGACCAAGGCAAACCCCTATACTCTAAACCTTAACCATTTTCCCCTCTTTGCATGTGTGTTTGCAATATTTGTAGGTAGAATTGTCAAAGAAATAGGTGTTGAAAAGTGGTCAACAATTCATCAAAGCTATTCAAGTCAAATAACCCTAATTCAAGCTTGAAGACTCTTTTTACCCCGTTTTCTATAAAATCAAGAGTGGACACCTGTCAAAAAAGCAAGTGCAGACTCAAAGCTACAAAATCTTGTCCCAAAATTCCTGAAATCTACAGGTGGAATAAGTCACCACTAGTGGTTAATTAGTCCCACTTCCAAGCTTGAAAAGTGGTTTTTTCATTTTTGGATACCCATTTGGCAGATTCCTGTTCTTGCAAGTTTTCCTCAAAACTAGGACTAAGTTGCCCAACTTGACGTAAGTGTCCCATTCAACATTTTTAGTCAATTTTTTCAAGATTCCAAAATCTCTCCACATCATATTTCAGATTCTAGGTGCACCTCTCTAGTCCTGTTCAATTATTTCATCATTTACTTGCATTTTTAAGTGTTTTGCATATCACAGTGTGTTTTCCAACACTTTGCATTTCTTAGGTTTTGCATCATTAAATAATTTTCTTTTCAGATAAGTGCATTAGTACATCATAATTATATACATTACATCTCATTTTCATTAATATTGAGTGTAGAAATTTGCATTTTGTACCCCATTCTTTCTCCTTTTAGGTGAAAACCCTAGAAGGAGCTTAAAGCAGTTGGGCAATCCAAAATCATTGTCCACAATACATATTTAATTAAATGATAAAAAAACACACACACACACATATATAGTTGACATATATAACAATATAATTATATGAATGTATATATATTGATATATATACATATTATAATATAATGTGTGTGTGTGTGTGTGTTTGTGTGTGTGTAAAATGTTATACTGAAAGGTTATACACATATTATAATGCAATGGAAATAGATATATATATAACATGTTATGAGCATGTAACTGCTATTATAAAATATGCATGAGGTAGCCATGTAAGGCTGAGTAACCACACATAGAGTGGAAGGCAAAGTGCCATGCCAAAAGGCAAGATGGTGATGAAAAATAATAGTTGTTTGGAAGCATTTAAAAGTAATAGTTTTAAAACCATAAGCCGCCTACATAGGGAACATAAGTTGCAAGAGTTAAAAGGCATAAAGGGCATGATAGAGTAAGTATTCAAACAAGAGTATATAAAGCCCATTGTCAACTTTTTAGAGAAAGATTTGACTTGGTAAAATAGCATGTGATGTGCTTGAAAAAGCCACAACTTAGGCAGAAGAATAAATTGACTATGTTTTGGACTTCATACATGCTATGCTATTGGAGCTTTCTATTGAGTTATTGAACAACAAATCACAAGTAGAAATAGTCAGCTAGGGTCATGGAATTTGAGAGTTTTTAAGAGATAAAATTACAACTATTTCGACTAGCAAATCCCACGACTAGAAAAGGGAAGAGACATGGCATGAAACTTAGCTTTCTTTTAGTTGGAAACTACTTTCCAATTTTGTATAAATAGAGGTAGTAGCTTGGTGTTTGGTTGTTCATTTTCTACGTTCATTCTTGAGTGCATTCGTGTTGTTCATTTGTATTCTTTTTGGAAAGTTTGAGAATAGTTTATTTTGTGAGCTGAGAGTAGTTTATATTATGAGCTGAGAAGCATATTATTTTGTGAGTTTTGAGAGCATAGAATACTTGTTTAGAGTGGGGATAGGCTGAGTTTAGAGTAGGAAACAAGATGAACCATTTGCACTGAGTAAGGAGTTATAAGGGATTCATTTGGAGCTATTTATACCACGAATGCTTTATATGTTGCTAACTCTTTCCCTTTCCAATTCTGAAACTATGTTTTTTTACTATTTGAAAGTGTTTGCATAATCATTGGTTGCATATGGAATAGTTCATGAAATGCTTATGCATATAGCTAGATATATACAAGTTGGTTTGAGGAATCATAATAGCATGATATGTAGCCGTTCTTGATTGTAGTGCTTGATTGACTTGGTAAAGTGAAGTTAAATATAAGGTATTGTGATAATATCTAAAATATTGTATGTATTGCTTGGGTAAGTTATATTTTTTTTGAAATGGAAAGGATTGATATCATGATAGAAGTATTATGTCATCTTTATCTAGGGTATGATGCTATGAATGTACCTATGTTGGTAGTTTAACTATGAGTGGAGAACTTATGTTTTCAGTTGCTCATATTCCCTAAAAGTAGGAAAATTTGTTTCCTTCGGCTAGGATAAACTAGAGGTTGGGTTAAACCTATTTGGTAAGTTAGATCAATTTAAGTGTTTTATCACTTTTTGGAAATGGAAACATTTTTATATTATTAAAATCCCGAGGTCAAAACCAAGACAAGAGTTTTCACAGGTCAATAGAGTTTCCAAGTCAAGTAAGGGGGTGGGTGAACATTCGACACCACTTCTTAGAAAGTGGATTTTTGATATATGTATCAAAATTTGGCCAAATTAAGTGTAGAAGTCATTACATACACTTTGTCGGTTCACTATGAGCTAGGATTGCATAGCTAGTCAGGAGTGTCATGTGTAGTTGGTGGGTATCCATAGTATGACAATATTCATATCATTGGGATTTTTTTTCCTTGGGGAATGCGAACTATTCTATTTGTATTTGCAAATGATCTCTTATTTATGTGACTCTACAATCCCATTAGCATTCACAAACCATCTAAGTCCTAGTAGGGCATTAAACGAGTCAAATGTTTCTTTAATCACAACCACTTCAAAATCTACTATTTCTTTTACCCCTTTCACATTAATTTCCACCTACTTTCATGTCTCTAGTGTTTTCATTGCAGTTCCATCCGCTATACTTATGTTATATGGTGTTTGTACTAATTCCAACATTCTTATCTGCTCCCATACCCATTTTAGGATCATATTGATGTCTGCTCCTAAATCTACCATGACATTAGTTATATTTTTATGATTTATGCTTTACTATGATCATAATAGGACATGTTTTCCACTATCAATCTTCTTTATTCATAGTTCTAATTTGAGGTGTTTTCTATTTTTATTCTAATACTTACAAAATTGTTGTAGTTTAATAGATTGAAATGATTAGCCCTTTTGGTTAATTGTTTTAGTATTTCAACTTCTTGTTTGGAAAGATATTGGTCTTTTTCTTTATTTTGTTGTTTTATGACTACTTGTTTTGTTTCTTTCCTTATCTTATCATGTTCTTTCTTAGTGGGGTGAAATGCATCCTCATATGTGGAATCTTCTTCTTTTGTTGTGCTCTGTTGACTAGTCGCGGTGATGGTTCCTTATTGAGTTATCACTATTGCTTTATTATGGGTAGGGGGCTCTTTGTTAGAGTTCTCTGCATTCTCTTCTCTGTTGGTGTGAATGGGATTATTTCTTAACTAATCATTAGTGAGGACCTAATCACATTAACAAGTTTACCTAGGAGTTAAGTTATCCTAGTTGTCATTTCTAGATGTTAGTTATAATGGGGCCATGTCTCATTATTTACTTTTAGTCATCTAGGCATTTAATAGTTTTCCTATGCATTTATTATTTGCATTAGGAATTTAATGTTTGTATCAAGGATAGTTATCCTACCTCATCTCACCTTGCCTAAATATACAAGGTGCTTGTACATTTGTAACATATTATAGATTAATTCAATATCATCATAGATCATCATTTGATCAATTATCTATCTTCATGCATTGCAACACTTTCTTGTGGATGGTGTCTTTCATGGTTGATCCTTTGAAGATTGCATAGCTTCAATTGGGTTCATTGTTCATTAATATTTCCAACATGGTATCAGAGCATAGGCCTTGTAAAGTCCATCTCAAATTGGAGAGTTGAGCTGAGGAGATTTCCATTGCAAGTTCAAGGGTTTTCATTATGGGCTAGTTGTTGGCATCTGAGAGGCAACTAATTTTTGAAGCACATTGGGTTAGATCTGACCTTGATCGCCATTGCGTTCGAGAGGTCCAAAAACCCCTAAAACACCTGTTAAATTGTTGAAATTTGAAACTTTTATTTTGTAGCCATTAGAGGTTTTTTCTGGCAAGCTGGGTATCCATACTGTATGGATCATACAGTTGGCAGAGAAATTTTTTTGCCCCACTTTGCAATTTTTTTTATTTTTTTATTTTTTATTTTTCTGAGGTGACATAATATATTTTTCAGGTTTATTAATTATCATTGAGCTATATCATAGTTTGGAAGATATTATTATTTGGTGTTTTTTTCTAGCATATAATATATTTATTATTGATGGACATTTTATGGTGGCATATTATTTTATATCATTTGGTGGTCAATATAATATCTATGGACATTGTTGGGTGATTATATTTTTTATTGGTGGGAATTAATATTATATTGTGGTTATCTGTGGACAATTTTTTTTTGCAGAGCCTTTAATTCATTTGCAAGCCATATTATCCTGGTCACTTGTTTCTTTCGTTGCTTGTCACATCCTTGTCGGCCCATGCATTCATTACCACCTGCTGGATTTTCTTTCTTGATTGCTACTAATTGCCAAAAGTTTCCCTTCGTTTAATTTACAACCACCACTTTACTTAGCCACCAACACTGGGCACCTATTGTTCAGAGCGCCAGTGAAGTGACGTTTCCACCTTACACCGCCTTGTCACTGCTTGTGGCAACGTTTTTATATTCTACCAATGCAGCCCCAGGTCACATGAGTGGCCAAGTAATAAAGCTCGGGGGATTTTTTTTGCCCCAAGGTTCTTATTTTTTGTGCCTAGTTAGCTTGTAGGCCCTAATTGGACAATTTTTTTCAACAGAGCATAACCTTTCACCAGGATGTCAAAATTTCAGAAACAACATATCAACGGAAAGTTGGTTCCATGTATTTCGTAGTGGTGTAGATCATTTTGCAAGATTTTTCTGCAAGTACAAATTATTTCCAACTGAAGTCAGTTCTTCCTTTTGGACTCTTGAGCTCATATAATTTTGCTAGATTATCGGATTTTGGAGATTCTAGCAGCATTGCAAAGGTGATAAAGAGATTTCTCATTTTGTCCATGCACTTTTTTCAAATTTAGATTTAGGTACAATCCATTGAGTTTTTGCAATTTGTGGCATTTGCTTGATTACTTGGACATACTACTATTTGGAGAAGGTATATTTGATTTGGAGGCTTCATTTTTAGTTGAGAATTATATTCTGGGAGTTTCACGTCAATTTCTATTAGATATTTTGTCTTTTGATCGATTTATGTTTGTGACTCTAATGGCAAGACTAGGTTTTGAGGTTATTACTCATAATTATCATACATAGAAGGTGAGAATGCAAAGATTACTTTGGTCTAGGGGATTATGTTCTACCTTGGGAGAGGAACAACCTAATTTTCCTAGGGAATATGAGATATTTTTACATAAAAAAAATGTGATGAGGCGATGGGCTTGATTACACTACATGTTTTTGATTCCCTATTCTTCCACATTGAGGAGTGCACTACACCAAGATAGGTATGGGATAAATATGAGGATCTCTTTGGTTTTGTTAGTGATGTAAGAGCTTTACAATTAGAAGAAAAATTGGCATCTCTTTCAACTGATTCATTTCCTACTATTGAGGACTATTTGGTGAAGTTCAAGTCTTTGTGAACTCAATTAGCGAGTTAGGTGCTTCAATTGTCATGCCTTCATTTGAAACCTTTTGTGAGAGATTGACTAGGGAACAATCAAAACTTAGCTAACATGATGTCACTTCTAATTCTCATTCGTTGATATCCACACCACCTAAGGGGAAAGGGAAGAAAAAGAACAAGCCTAAGATAGAATCTAGTGAGACTTCCACTACCTCTTCTAAAGTGGATAAATCCAAGAAGGAGAAACCCAAATGCACTTTTTGTAAAGGGATTGGTCATAGTGAACAAGTTTTCTATAAGAAGGAAATTCATGAGTTGAAACAACTCCTTAAGGATCATCATATTTCCATTCCTTCTCCATCCTCTCGTTCACACTCTCCTTCTACCACACATGAGGACACTTCTCACATTGGGACTGCAGGAAATCACTATTGGAGATTTGAAAGAAAAGGGTCATGCATTGATTACCACTTATGTTGATGGACCTAATGGATGGATTATTGATTTGAGTGCTTCAAAATATATTTCTAGTTCATTTGATCATATTATTCTAGGGTCACTTAAAGCATCATATTTTGATAGGATCTTGACTACAAACAATGAGTTTGTTCATGTTGCTGGTATGTGTGCTGCTGACTTGGGTATAAGGCCAATATATAACGCTCTTTATATTCCTGAGATGGCCCATAATATTATTTTAGTTTATCAGATTACACAGTCAAGAAACATAGCTAAGTTCACATATGACTCAATTTTCATTTGTAAGGAGATAGGAGAACTCATTGCTATGGGTTGGCTTGATCATCAGTCTAAGGTGTATACCTTCTCCCACTTCTGTCACAATAATGATCCTTATGTTCCTCAAAATCCTAGTGTGGGAAATAATTCAACTAATGGATATGGTGTCTGGTTGAATTTGGCTCTTCTTAGTGTGGTTCCATCATCTCTTGCTTTATCAAAGTTGACAGTTGATTCCAGGACTTTAGTAAAGTAGGATATATTCAGTTTTTCAAATTTGTGGTTGCATGATGGCTTTATTTCTGGTATTGCAGATTTGGCTTGTCATTCTTCTTCTACAGGTTTGGAGGACATACTTGAGGGGGTAACTCTCCTCTTTGCAGATTCTTCTTTGGAGGACATTCTTGAGTCTCCTCATTACATTGTTTCTTCCTTGATTGGGGATCTTGATTTTGGTGAGACAACTTTAGAGGCACTTGATTCTTCTTCTGAGATTTCATTGGTGAGACTTCTTCCTTCTCATTTCATCATGGAGTTGGACTATCTTCCACATCTACCATTGGATTTTTGTCTTCCTAAGGGGATACATGTTGTTTGTCATCATTGGGTTCTCTTTTTTCTTTAGACTTTCTTCAATGGTTTTGATGAAACTTCATTATGGGGGGCAATATAGTCTCCATAGTTCCCTTCATTGGAGGGGTCATTATATTGTATTCTTGTGGTTGATGTAGTTCTTGGAGGGTATTGATGTTGAGACCTCCATACATCACTTCTATCACTTGTACATGATTTGCATTACATCACTTTTTTGGAGAGGAGTTTTGTCCCATGAGGTTTTCTCCTTTTCTCCATTTGTGAGAGATTAGTTGCATGATTAGTTGTGCATGGGTACCTAACATGGCCTCATTGCTGGGACCCATATTACATTTCCATATTGCATCATTTGCATAATAACTACACTCCCTAGTTGCACTTATGGGGGGTTGTTGGTGTGAATGGGGTTATTTCCTAACTAATCATTAGTGAGGACCTATTCACATTAATAAGGTTACTTAAGAGTTAAGTTATCCTAGTTGTCATTTCTAGAAGTTAGTTATGGTGGGGCCATGTCATTTAATTTTAGTCATCTAGTTATTTAAATTTTTTCCTATGCATTTATTATTTGCATTAGGCATTTAATGTTTGTATCAAGGGTAGTTATCCTACCTCATCTCACCTTTCCTATATATACAAGGTTCTTGTACATTTTTAACATATTCTAGATCAATTCAATATCATCATGATCATCATTTGATCAATTATCTATCTTCATGTTCATGTTGCAACACTTTCTTGTGGATGGTGTCTTTCATGGTTGATCCTTTGATGATTGCGTAGCTTCAATTGGGTTAATTGTTCTTCAATATTTCCAACATTCTCTATAGCTTCCTTGGTCTGTCTCGTCATCTTGTTTTGGAACTCTTCGTAGTAATCTTGCTTGTTTGTTTTGATTTAAGTTTTGTAATTCATCACTTTTTGATTAGGAATCCATATTTTTGTAGTAGGTCTAGGCTCTGTCATAGTTGAACACATCATGTTCTATGCTACCCTAGAATCCACATGGTTTATTTCTGTCTCCCCAACATTTTGTTGAAAAATATCTCAATTTACCACATTTAAAGCATGTAGCATCATTTTGTCTTCTCCTACCTCTACCTCAACCTCTATCCCCACAAAATCTATCACTATAATTTTTCCTAGTTTGGCTAGTTCTATATAGAATTGAAATTTTTTTATTTTTCCATGGTGGGATTTTATATCCATGACCATGTTTGTATAATGGTCCTTTTGCTAAAAATTTAACATATTCCATTGTTTCTTGGTATTTATTACTTGCTATGGTAGAATATGCTCATAACTAGAACTGCGATGGACAATATTTGGTATCATGATCATCCCACTCTCCACGAACATCATAGTAGATTGCATTCACCTTTTTGGGTATTGTTTGTAGGTCTACTCATAATGAATTTTCTTTCTTTTCCCCTACTTCCTTGGGGTACTCATTTATAATATGGCCCTCCCTTCCATAATAGGTGCACCATATATTGGGTCTTGACACATATACTTCTCTCTTTACCATGATATCTTGTTGGAACCTAAACTATTCTACTCCTAGTTTAAGTTTATCAAATTCCCTATTTTCTCTTTCCCTGTCTTGTTTACGCTAGGATTAGTTTTCAATCTGGTATGCAAATGTAACTAATTTTGAATATATATTGAAACGTCATTCATCTAGTGCTATTCTAATCTCCGGTAAGACTTCAAGATGAACCATTCAATATTATATTTGTCACTTATGCTAGATGTTGTGGTTGTGTTTCTGATATGTGGTTGTCATTGATGTCAATACTATTAGCATTAATTCATTCAAAGTTGTATATGTCGAGGATATTGAGAAAATTGTAATAAATGAGTTGCAGGTTGTCAGTGGTGAAACAAAGTTCAGTATGTTGGTATGTTTTGTACGTTGAAGATCAGAGGATATGGACTAAAGGGTTTGTTTCTGAGTATATCTAGTTTATCCACGTCGAGTTTCAGAGATCCGTGTGAAGATTTGATCAAGTTATGAAGATTCTCATTTTGACAGTTTTACTGTTTCTTCAGTTTTTGTTTCTGATTGAAGATGATGCTATTTCAGTTAGTTCAGTTGCTGTATATGCTTCTCTAATGATTCATGATGCTTGTGGATGCTTCTAGATCATGCTCTATCTTTGTTGCACGTCTGCATTGATCGTTGTGCTCGCGATTCGAGATTTTCTCTTACGTGTTCATGTCTTTGTTGTTCTTGGCCGACATAGTGTTTGTAGCATGTTGTAGATCTTCAAGGAGTAATTAATTGAAGTGTTTTCATATTGGAGATGTTTATTTTGGGTCCTCACTAAGTTGTGGCTGACCTTGGTTGATTCGCATTGAAAATTATCTATTGTTTTAGGGCCGAAAGTTTGTATTCATTTTATTATTTCTTTGTAGCCGACTTGTAGTGATGTAATTTCATGTTGCAGATATAGAAGAGTGATTATTTGTTCAAATTGAAGGGTGGAAGAGTGTGAAAAAGTGTGCAAGAGTATTCCAGAGTGTGCTTTTGTGTGTGAATGTGTGAATATAATTTGAAGGTAGAGCAGAGTGTGAAGAAGTGTGTAAATTGTTTTTGTGCTTAACTGGAACTGTAATTAGGCATTAGTAGATGCTATTTTCTCAGTTCAAAATCCAGATGGTTGTAATCTAAATCTCTTCCTTTGTAATTGAGTAGTGAGCTCTAGGTAGTGTGCCTAAATGCATGTGCATTCCCCATATTTCATTTTCATTATACTTTTAATAGGGTATAATCTTGTGGACTGACCTCCATCGTGGTTTTTCCCCTAACAGGGTTTCCACATAAAAAATCTTGGTGTTATGTGTGTTTCTGATGTGTTGATGATTTATGTTTTCATGGTTAATAATCAAATCTGAGAATTAAGTTGATAAGTTGAATAAGTTTTGAAATTCTGTGACAACTGATTCAACCCCCCTCTCAGTTGTCTGCCCCTACGTTGCCAAGAATTGGTATCAGAGCAGGTTCCTTGGAAAAAGTTTAACAATTTAAGGTGATCCGAGATGGAAAGTTACAAGAAGGATAGTCCAAGATTTGATGGAACAAATCACTCCTTGTGGAAGACTCGAATGGAGTGCCATCTAAGATGCATTGGAGAACCCTATTGGAGCATTACAAGTAATAGGTATATTATTCCACCGAATAGTACTTATGCTGAGTATAATATCTGGGCTAAGGAAGCTTTGTTGAGTGCTTTGACTGATTCCGAGATGAAAAATGTTATGGATATGAAGACTGCTCATGAGATTTGGAAAAATTTGGAAACCTTGTATGACGATGATGCTAATGTGAAGATTGCAAAGTTGTAGAGTTTGAAAGGGAAATATGAAAGGTTGCGAATGGGTGATGATGAGAACATTAATAATTTCATGCAAAGAGTGAATGAACTTGTGTGTGGTATTAGATGTGCTGTTGGATAGATAGAAGAATTTGAGATTGTTGCTAAAGTGCTTAGATCCTTGCTTGATTCTAAAGTGCTTAGATCCTTGCTTGATTCTTACAAAGTCAAAGATAGTGTTATTGAAGAGCTCTAGACTATAACAAATATAACCAAAGATATGTTGGTTGGTAAGCTGACTTCTTTTGAGTTGGCCGAATTTGGTGATGCCCTTCCTAAGGTTGAATTTTCATTTAAGGCTACTACTTCTGGAAGAGATAGACAGAGATATGATCCGAGTGAGAGTTCATCTAGAAAGAGATTCAAGTATGAGGATGAAATCAAACAGATTAAAGAAGAAGAAAGAGAGAGGGAAGAGTTGGAAGCAGTTATTGTTAAAAGAATACTGAGAGGAAAAGGTAATTATGAAGGAAAATTTCCTCTTAAATGTTTTTATTGCAATAAGATAGGTTATTTTGCATCAAGGTGTCCAGAAAGAGCTCCTAAACCAAGACATAACAAGCCTAGATTTTAGAAGAAGTGTTACTATGTTGCTGATGATGGTGTGACCGATGATGAATCTGATAAAGGTGAAGATGAATGGGTATTTATTGCTATCAAGGAAAATAATCCTGTGTCTACTGAATCTGCTGGTTGTACAAATGTGGAGAAAGCCCTAGTTGGTCGAGTTGAAAAGAAAGATGAATGGGTTATTGAAACTAGATGTTCACATCATATGACAGGAGACAAAAGTAAGTTTGTAAGCTTGGAAAAGTATGATGGCAGCGTTGTGAGATTTGGTAATAATACAACTAGTGTGATCCATGGAAGAGGATGCATTTATTTTGATGGTAAGCATAATACTGATGATGTTCTGTATGTGGAAGGCTTGAAGTATAATATTTTGAGTGTTGGTCAAATGGTTGACAAAGGATACAATCTTTAGTTCAAGGATGGAAAGTGCAGAATATTGAGTTATAGAAATGAAATTGCATCAGGTACAAAAACAAAAGGTAATATCTTTCACTTGAGTGTTGCTAGTAAAAGTTGTTTGATTGCTCAAGTTGATGAAAGTTGGTTGTGGAATAGGATAATTTTTCATGTTAACTTTGATAATATTATCAAGATAATTTCTACTAAGGCTGTGAGAGATCTACCTAAGATGGTGAAACCTACTAATGCAATATGCAGGGAATGTTAGTTGGGAAAGAAAACTTGAATTTTATTTTGAAGTAAAAAATATTGTTCAAATGAATTGTTAGAGCTTGTGCATGTACTGATCTGTGTGGTCCCTCTAAGGTCAAAATTTTACAAGGTTACATGTATTTCATGTTACTCATTGATGATTATTCCAGAATGGTATGGATTACTTTCTTAAGGGAGAAATCTGAAGCACTGGAGAAGTTCAAGATCTTTAATGCTATGGTTGAGATAGAGACATGTTTGAAGGTTAAATGTCTGAGATCAGATAGAGGTGGAGAATTCACTTCTGATGAATTTAATTCTTTTTGTGAAGAACATGGAATAAAGAGAAAATAATCTACACCACGGGCCCCTTAGAAAAATGGAGTTGTGGAAAGGAAGATCAAAATAATTGAAGATGCTGCTAGAACAATGAAGTTGGAAGGAAATGTCCCTCATATCTATTGGAGAGAAGCTGTGAGTACTACTGTGTACACACTCAACTAGGTACAAATCAAAGGTGATACTAGTAAGACCCCTTTTGAGCTATGGACTGGTCACAAGCCTACTATTAAATACTTCAAGATATTTGGAAGCAAATGTTATATTAAGAGAGATGAATACATAGGAAAGTTTTATGCTAGGAGTGATGAAGGTATCTTTCTGGGTTATTCTACTAAAATAAAGGCCTATCAGTGTTACAATAAAAGATTGAAGAAAATGGTTGAAAGTGAAAATGTCAAGGTTGATGAAGACTTAGGTACACCATACAAAACCTGTGGATATGACTCTGATGATTAGGATGATAGTACAAACCAAGGGAAGTAAGATCAAACTACAAATCAAGTGCAAATCAATCCTGAAAATCAAGAGAATGAAGAAGGAGAAACTAGTGGAAGCGCAAATGAGAGAACACAAGACCCTGAAGTTGAAGAACATCCTAAGAAGAATTTGAGGTATGTAAGATTGAATCATTAAGAAGATCAAATTATAGGTGATAAGAACAAAGGTGTCCAGACTAGGAGAAAAATCATAGAAGAGTATTGCTTGATTTTAGAAACTGAGCCTACTAGTGTGAATGAAATGTGCAAATATGAGCATTGGGTTGAAGCAATGAAAGAAGAGTTAAAATAGATTGAAAAGAATGATACATGGATTCTTGTTACCAGACCTAAGGATAAGAATGTCATTGGAACTAAATGGGTCCTTAGAAACAAATTGAATGAGCAAGGTGAATTGATTAGAAACAAAGCAAGAATGGTATGTAAAGGATATTCACAAATGGAAGGAATTGATTTTGAAGAGACTTTTGTCCCTGTTGCTAGAATTGAAGCTGTAAGATTATTTCTTGCCTATGCTGCTCACAAGAACTACAAAGTTTATCATATGGACACCAAATCAATTTTTCTAAATGGCTAGTTGGAAGAAGAAGTGTATGTTGAGCAACTTGATGGATTTCAGTTGACTGATAAGAAATATATGGTTTGTCGGTTGAAGAAAGCACTGCGTGGACTCAAGCAAGCCCCTAGAGCATGGTATGCTAGATTGGACAAGTATTTTCTAAAGCTTGGATTAACAAATGTACTGCTGATAGTAATTTGTATTTCAAGAATGATGATAAAGATCTCATTGCTGAAGTATTTGTTGATGATATCATTTTTGGAGGAGATGATGGTTTGTGCATGAAGTTTTCTAATGAGATGCATAAAGAATTTGAGATGTCAATGATTGGTGAGATGAAATTATTTTTGGGATTGCAAATTACTCAGTTAGATAAATGAATTTTTATATCTCAGTCCAAGTATGTGAAGGAATTGTTGAAGAAGTTCAATATGGAAAATTCAATGCCAATTGGTACACCCATGGTGACCGGATGCAAGTTGACCACAAAAGATGATTCTCTGAAAGAAAATCAGAAAAGATATAGTTCAATGATTGGTGGATTGTTGTAATTAACTCAAACTAAGCCTGATATCATGAATGTTGTATGTATTGTTGCAAGATTTCAAGTTGATCCGAAGGAATCTCATGTGATTGCCGTGAAGAGAATTTTTAGATACTTGAAGGGAATAGTTGATCTTGGACTATGGTATCCTAAAGATGATGATATTACCTTGAGTGCCTTTATTGATTTTGACAGGGCAAGAGATGTGAATGACAAAAAAGTACTAGTGGTAGAGCATTTCTCTTGGTTAAGAAGCTAATTTCATGGTTAAGCAATAAGCAAAATGCCATTTCCTTGTCTATTGCAGAGGCCGAATACATTGCTGTTGCTAACAATTGTACTCAAGTCCTATAGATGAAGCAAATGCTAAAGGATATAAGAGTTGTATATGATGAGCCTATTGCTATATTCTGTGATAATTCAAGTGCTATTAAAATTTCCAAGAATTCAGTGCTGCATTCAAAGAAAAAGCATATATTTATCATGTTTCACTTTTTGAAGGAGAAGGTAAGTGAAAAAGAAGTCAGATTGGAGTATGTGCCTACTAAGGAGCAAATTGCAGACATCTTTACCAAGCCATTTCCTAAGGATACTTTTGAGTATCTCAGAGGGAAGTTAGGGGTGATTACCCCTCCTAATCAGAACTAAGGATGCATTGCTTTGCATCAATCCGTGCATTTCATAGTCATATCTTGTTTCAGATTGATGTTGTGGTGGCTACTACTTAGGGGGAGTAGTCAAATGGTTCAAAAATTCAGATATGTCGTTTAGAGCTTAGATATATGTCAAAGGGGGAGAAGATTCATGTGAAAAATTGGTGATCATTTGGGGAGAAGAGCCTTGTGGGGAAAAGCTCATGTGAACGAGTTGAGGAGAAAATGAGCCAAATCCTAAGGGGGAGTAAGTGTCAAGAGTTAGTTGCATTGATGGTGTTTTTCACATCATGTGTTTCCATCAATGCCAAAGGGGGAGATTGTTGGATGTTTTGGTTGTGTTGCTAATATGTGGTTTTCATTGATGTCAACACTATTAAAGCATTAATTCATTTGAAGCTATATATGTCAAGGATATTGAGAAAATTGTAATAAATGAGTTGCAGGTTGTCAGTGGTGAAGTGAAGTTTAGTATGTTGGTATGTTCTATATGTTGATGATCAGAGGTTGTGGACTAAAGGGTTTTTTTCTAAGTATATTTAGTTTATCTACGTTTATTTTCAGAGATCTGCATGAAGATTTGATCAAGTTATGAAGATTCTCATTTTGACAGTTTTACTGTTTCTTCAGTTGGTGTTTCTTATTGAAGATGATGCTATTTCAGTTAGTTCAGTTGCTGCGAATGCTTCTGTAATGATTCATGATACTTGTGGATGCTTCTAGATTATGCTCTATTTTTGTTTCACATCCGCATTGATCATTGTGCTTGCGATTCGAGATTTTCTCTTTAGTGTTCATGTCTTTCTTATTCTTAGCAAACATAGTGTTTGTAGCGTGTTGTGGATCTTTGAGGAGTAATTACTTGAGGTTTTTTTGTATTAGAGATGTTTATTTTGGGTCCTCACTAAGTTGTGGCCAACCTTGGTTGATTGACATTGAAAGTTATCTATTGTTTTGGGGTTGACAATTTGTATTCATTTTATTATTTCTTTGTGTCTAACTTGTAGCGATGTAATTTCATGTTGCAGATATATAAGAGTGATTGTTTATTTGAATTGAAGGGTGGAAGAGTGTGCGAAAGTGTGCCAAAGTATTCCAAAGTGTGCTTCTATGTGTGTATGTGCGAATATCATTCAAAGGCATCTAGCAGAGTGTGAAGAAGTGTGTAGAAGAATGAAGAATTATTTTTGTGCTTAACTCAAACTGTAATCAGGCATTAGTAGATGCTATTTTCTCAGTTCAAAGTCTAGATGGTTGTAATCAAAATCTCTTTGTAAGACAGTGTGCCTTCCTTTGTAATTGAGCAATGAGCTCCAGGTAGTGTGCCTGAATGCATGTGCATTCCCCATATTTCATTTTCATTATTCTTTTAACAGGGTATAATCTTGTGGATTGACCTCCACCATGGTTTTTCCCCTAACAGGATTTCCATGTAAAAAATATTGGTGTTATGTGTGTTTCTGATGTGTTGATTTATGTTTTCATGGTTAATAATCAGATTTGAGAATTAAGTTGATAAGTTGAATGAGTTTTGAAATTCTGTGACAACTGATTCACCCCCACTCTCAGTTGTCTGCCCTTGCGTTGCCAACAACTTAATGGTTCTTCTAGTCATCTAGTAACTTATTTAAATTTTTTATCAAATTCTTTGATTGTTTCATCTTCATTTTGTATTAATTCCTAGAGTTTACTAATGCCTTCCATAGGTAAATGTGGGGTGGATTTTTTTTTAAGAAGTTAGGACTATTTTACCGATTCCTAGTCTTTGTTATGGTTAGGGTAGTTTTACTACCATCTTAAATTTTCTCTATGAAGTGATCCAACAAAGTCAAATAGCTTTGTCTCATCTCTAGTTATGTGTTGTCTTTGCCATAAAGACTCTAGGATAATTACATGTTTGATTGCTTAAGTTGTGTCTTGTCCAAACATGGGTAATTTTGTAGTGGTATTCATGGTTGCTTATTCTTGTGACTCACTATCTATATATCATATATCAAAGTTGTATCCACCCAATGTTTCTATGTTGTTTCCTTCTCCTTGTTGTTCACCTATGCTCTATTCTCCTAGGTTTTCTACTTCCTCTATAGAAAACCTTCTTGCTTTTAATGACATTAAGGGTGACTCCTAGTCGGGGGTTGCATCTATTCAAAGTGTCTTTTTGTTCTAGGAGATATTCATTTATGCATAAGTATCATTTGGTTAATTGATTGTGATGTTTTTCTATAGGGTGTTAACCTCATATAATTCTCCTTATTTCCTATCACATATTTACCTCTTATTTTCAATATACTTCTAGTTACCAATTCATCCAAGTAATCACCATCAAATGTTATGTTTCAGAGGTGTTGTATTGGGGTTTCTAGTGGTAACCAATATTCATTTATATTTAATTAAATATTTTTCCATTATGGATGAAAAATTGGTGTCTTCTTTAGAGGAGGTATCATAATTCTTGCTACTGCTTGTTCAATTTATTTCTTGGAATTGCCATACTCTTCAATTTCACCTTCTATGTTTTGAATAATTTGGTTTAATTGGTTTATGATATAACCTAATTGTGGAACCTTATCTCTATCCTCTCCAACAACACCCATAATGGTAGACTCTTCTCTTTATTCTCCAAAAACACCCACAATGACACACTCAACAACACTCTCAATGGTGTGCTCAACTTCTTCAATGCTATTTTTCTTTTCTTTTGGAAATTCTAATTCTTGCTCTTTTTCCCTCTTTTCTACTTCTTCCATTCTTATACAGTATCTTTCTTGTCTTTCCTATATCTTTTTTAACCTCCTTTATTCTACATTTATCTCCATTCCCAACTTAATTATTTCAATTATTGCTCTTTTCCTTTTGTTATCTCCTGTTCCCATGGGTCTTTCTGGTCCAACCTTCCATTAATCTTTGTATATATCTTGTGGGTGATTTAGTTTTGAATAGTTACATATTTTTAGGGATATTGTCAGATCCCTCCCCCATTTCCATTTTTCATCGATTAAGTGCCTACCCCCCTAACAAAGGTAGTATCTAAGAGAAGTGTATAATTTTTTTCTTTCTTTATTGGTTATTCTTTTCTATCACCAATGTTATTTTACTCAAATTTTTTGCAGTGTCCTCTCTAGGCTCCTAACAATGAAACCAATGTAGTTAGTTTAATGATTATTCTTTTCTATCACCAATCTTCTTTTACTCAAAATTTTTGCATTTCCCTCTCTAGGGTCTTGAAATAGGGAACTACAATCCAAATATCTGTACCTTAGTATCCCTGATGCAATTAGTTTATACCCCAAAGGGTACATTGGTAGAAGTGAGTAGACATGACCCTTATAGGGCACCCCTTAACCTATCTTCCTTTCCAACCAGATGCTCTGCACTTGATTTGTGGTAAGTCGTGGTAGGTTCTACTATATGTAATGTACCTCTCCAACACACAACAATCTTTGGTTTCTCAGGTTCCCTTCCATCCCTTCTTGAAACAAAAATAATGTTGATTAATCTTTAATAAAGGGATGTTTTGGGAGTTGTAGTGGATGATTCCATTAAGATGAAGTCTTCAAGGGCCTCATCTAACATATCAAAATCATCACTACTAACGACTCATGGAATACATAATTTTTTTGCAAAAAGAGATCCAACATGATTGAATAATCTATCTTTGTACAAAATGATGAAGGAGAAGAAAAAGAGAAAGGAATAGAAAAATGATGTTGACAAGATGAAAAATGCTAATTAAGTGATAAAATAAATCTGTTTAATGTTTATTTTTCTAATCTAAAAGAAAATAAGTGCTTTGGTTTTCTAAACTAAAACACACAATGTTTTACAAATAATCTATATACAACAAAATTCTAACTAATTAACTAGCTAATCAATTTTTTATGAATAAATGCAAGCAAATTAGAAATATATAGCAAGTGTAAGCAAAGTCGGGTTCACTAAAATGTTTAGGGGAAAAAGGGTGATTAAGGTCTAGACTAACTAGTACGTTAACCCAAGTCAACCCCTCTTCCTTGATAAACATTAGAACACAAACCAACAAGGGTATGATAAGCTTGGATAACAACCTAAAAGGAGAGCTGAGCTACCCTAGGTTTCTTATTTTGTTGCAAAGATGATGGTTTGAATACAATGTGATCTAATTAGACTAAGTGAACATAAAACCCTACAAATATCACAAATAGGAAAGAGACACAAAGGAGCACATATCACAAAAAATGGGGTGTGTAGAGGTGAGTGGGACACTAGTGTGCCACACTAGTGTCCTAAGGGAAAAAATCAAAATTTGAAGGTCTGATCAGGTTCAATAGGCGTTTAACATCCAACTTTTGTTAGTTACAGTCTAGATTCATTTCACAATCTTTTGAATATGCCAAACTCTAGTATTCACATGTAATGATGCAAGTAAGGCACAAAATTAGGGTTATGGTTCCAAGTAGCTTCAATCTTTAGATCTCCCTTTCATACCAACCACTTGATAACCTACACACAAGAGGGGGGAAATAGTTTTCTTGTATAGGGGCTTTCCTTAGTCAAACCCCATGCAAGTGTTTCCACATCCACAACAACAAATGGTGATACATGAGTGCATGATCTCGGGGAAGCAAAGGCTAAGATAAATAAAAGAGTGTGTGCTCTCGGGGGAGCAAAGGCTAACATTTAAATACAAATATGAATCTTACCTTAGAGGTCTGAAAACCCTTGTGTGATTTATGAAGTCTTCAAAAATCATTTGCAAGTGTGAAGAAGAAGGATCCTTTGAATTCCTGTAAAAGGTTAGTGCATAGAATAACATAAATAATAAAGAAACAAGATGCCTTTACTTGAACATAATCTTGTTGTAGCTAAGAATGTAGATTTAAAACTCTTGATAGATGAATGCTTGAATTCTTTTTGTCACTTTCCAAAGGATTCAAATCTCCTAAGAGATTATCCTTTTTCAAATGGTGAAATGATTCAAAATATATATGCATACATTCACAAAACTGAGTGATTATTTGAGAAAGACCGAAAAGGTCATGTTTTAAGTCACACATGGACCAACCTAAATTCAAATTCTGAAGAGAAAATGGGCCTAGACACTAGCGTGAGGCATTAGTGTCCTACCTCACATTTTCTCCCAAGGAAAGTCTTGGGATCAAGGATAAGACCTATTCTATCAAGACACATCTCAAAACAAGCACTCAACACATACAATAAAGCACAATGCTAATCGAGGGCTATACTTAGTGTGAAATTGAAGGTGGCTACGATTTTTGATGCTACATATACATACAAATAAAAACCCATAAATTAGTATGTATACCTCTCATGCAAAGATAATGAGTATATGCCAAAGCCTCTATGTGCACAAGAAAAATAAAATGACTATGTATTCTTCTTGGTGAAATTGTGCTTTTTTCTTATGATGTATGACTATTAGTACAATGTGGACTATATGGATGTATGAATTCTATATGGTTGTACAAAATTCTATACAAGTACACATTCAAATGACCTTGCAAAATACCTTCTTTTTTTTTCAGAAAAAAACATCAAGTGTTATATGTCAATATTTGTTTCTTGGTCACTTTGAAGGCAACAATGTAGTTTTTTTTGTCTTAGAGACAAAGACACATAATGGAGTGAGATAAGGGGTAAAATCCCCAACAAAGATTTCAAAATATAATGCCTAAGAAATTTGAAATGTAAAACATAAACAAATAAGCATGCAAGTTTCTAAGTTTCAAACCAAACAAAACCTCTAGATAGAGCTCACAATGAAATTCAAAACAAGATAATAACATAAAAAATAAACTCATAAGATACAATGGATGCTCCTTGACTCAAAGATATTTGTTTTGATAACATGTACCTAGCATAAAGTGATGATTGATTGGAATGAAAAATAGAGTGCCTGCATTTATAGAATTTTGGACCTTGGGGGAATGGATGGTCAATATTTGATGGTGGGATCAATGGTGGGGGATGGTTGAGAGGATTTCCATAGGATCAAGGGAAGGATGGAGGGTGGTGATGGAGGTTGTTATATTGCAAATGACTAGGATGAACTTACTAAATTTAGTAGGTGATTGTGACCATGAGGGAGATAAAGGATATGTGCATCTAGTGGGGCTATATTCTTAATTTGGGTTGAAGGAATAATGGAATCATAAGGAAAAGTGTTATTAGGTTCCCTTCATTCTTGGAATGTAGTGAGCGAATATATGCATACTATTTAATTATTTTAGCCATGTGTGAGGTGGATAATAGGTGGAAAATGGTAAAGATTTATTGATTTATGGTAACTATAACTAGTAATGCAAGTGCTAGTTATAATCTTGTCGACTAAACACACTTTACCAAAAAGGGATAAAGGTCTAGTGTTTAGCCAACACATTTATAAGTTAGTTGTTAGGCCCTTAATTACAAACATCGAAATCCAAAACTACTTGAAATTGTCACAACCTTTCTTATGAATATTTAGTTTATTTTGATAGACTATTAAATGAAATAAAATGGAATGATCATAGTTTTGATTTTATTGTGGTTCCAAAATTTTAGTGATAATAATAATAAACCATTTTAAATCGAAGGGGAACAATAGTAATAACTATCATCATTATCTTATCGATATGCGATTCGAGTCAATAATATGAGTTTTAAAAAAGTGATTACGCCAAGAGACATATTGCTACGGTGGCGGTTACAACATTCATAAATAATTAGTTCTTCTACCTATTGGTTGTGCTGGCGGTGCTGGTCTGTTGTGTTGACAATGGTAACGATATTAAAGATATTGGCTTTCCATCTTAAAATAAATTGTGGCCAGTAAGTGTTGGAGTAAATTCAAAATAATTTTAGCTGGCTATTCTGATAAACTTCAACGAAATTTGTCTGTGTTGGAGTAAATTCAAGTAAACTTTTTTTTGCAATTGCAGGCACCAGTTGGCCCGGTATTTTAAATTCCATGCAGGACTGCAGTTGAAAGGGAAGAAGAGATCTTTCTGGAGGTTATGTGCATTATTCTAATTAAATAAGAATTTTATTATTTTTATTATTTTTATGTGTGTAATTAGTATCTTATAAGCTTGAATATTCTATGTAATTATTTAATATATATTTTATTTTATTTTAGTAAAGCTTCATTGAAAAATGATATCATATGTTATATATTATAAATTGATTATATAATAATTAGAAATTGAACTACAAGAATGTTACATGTGTATTTTGTTCTATATTATGATAGATTTTATTTCATATTTTTGTAATTGTTGTTATGTTATATGTTTTGTAGAAGTTATTTTAGAGAGATCCCACACACAAGTTTTCACATATATTTTCCCAATTGAGTTGGATTTTCTAAACATCAACATCATATGCCACTAACTTATAGCTTTTACATGTTTGAGCCATTTACTAAGGTTATAGGAACTTCTTCAACATATTTTCCCACAAAAGTTAAAGATAACCGCCATTATCCCATCTATTGCTAGGAATGTCACCATTCTATAAGGTTACCAATTATGAACCTTCCATTAGAAGATGTATCATTATGTAAGAATATTTTGCAAGTTTATAACTACATTCTATAAGTAATATATTTACTAATAACAATTATAGTATGATATATTTTCCATTTTACATATCCATGCACATCTTGGGTATGGGTCACATGTAAAGAATCCAATTTGATGTTCATTTATTTCACTTTATTAATCCAAACTCGAATATTTGACTTTCAAACTAGAGTATCTATCTTTAAAAAATTAATGTAATTAAAAATTACATTTTCATTTAGTTTTATCATATAATTTAAAAAGAATTTACATAACATTATTGTTATTTATGTATTTATTATTATTTAAAATTGAGTTATGATTGTGATGAGAATTTGATTAAGGTTAAGGTTGAATTAGAATTCTAATTTTTAATATCTAATTTTAATATCATGTAAGAGAAGGTGAGAATCTAGAATTAATAAAATTTAAAAAATAACAATGGAGATAATATTTACTACACAAAATTTTATATAAGAAAAAAATCTTAAACAATATAATTTGAATTGAGAGGTTAAAAAATAAAAAGGATTTCTTGCAATAAAAGTACACTATTTAATGTATATGATCATTTTGATGTAATATCCATGCTTTTTATGTGTGTAAATAGTATTTTATAAGCTTGAATATTCCATGTAATTATTTAATATATATTTTGTCTCATTTTAGTAAAGCTTCATTGAAACATGACATTGTATGTTATATAATGTAAATTGATTATATAATAATTAGAAATTGAACTACAAGAATGTTACATGTGTATTTTGTTCTATAACTACAAATTATGATACATTTCTCTTTATATTATTGTAATTTTTTTTATGTTGTATATTTTGTAGAAGTTGATTTGGAGAGATCCCACACACAAGTTTTCACATATATTTCTTCAATTGAGTTGAATTTTCTAAACATCAACATCATATGCCACTAACTTGTAGCTTTTACATGTTTGAGCCATTTATTAAGGTTATAGGATTTTCTAATTTTTAATATCTAATTTTAATATTATGTTATCATTTTTTTAATTAAAATGTTCATCGATGAAAAAAGCAACAAGAGTGCCCAACCACATACAACTGTGTATATATATAAATATACAACAGAAATCAAATAAAAAAGCACCAAAATCAAGAATGAGAAGTTGTAATGGTAGAAAACCCAAATCTATGCTAAGCCGCCAATGTAGGTTCATGATAATTACGTCGAAAGGCGTTCTACAATGGCAACAAAGGAGCGTGTACATTTTTTGAAACTGTCTTTAATTTGACGTTCTCCTGCCTTTGGTGAGTGCTGATGGCTGCTGCCGGCTATTTTATTTAATTTGACTAATGTCTATATAAAGGACGTGTTTCAGATTATGGAATCGTCGATTCAGAAACGTATCTGACAAGGATGGCAGGAAAAAACTATTTATAGTGAATGCATTAGATTTTGCCAGGCCCTCTCCTCCGGAATGGTTGACGTGGAGTAAACAATGGCTCATATTGGGTTAATTTACTAATTTGGATGATATTTGCAGGAATATTCGCTGCATTAAGTTGCCCTCTGTAACCTGCCCACTCTTCCACCGTTACTATATTCAATTCAAATTGAATTATAATGCAGTATAATTTCATGCATTTTGAATTCCATAAGCCCAATTTGAAACTGAATTGTTCTGCAGCGTAATCAGTTTATGGGCTTTCTCTAAATCGATCCTTCTCATGGGTACGGGGTTTTCCATCTTGAAACATCAGATCATCAACTTACAATTTCCTGAAACAAAACTGGAAACAAGCGATGTTGAATAACAAGATTGTGGAAACGAAACTGGAGCTTTGGTGAAACAGAGATGGAAAACCTCGTACCCATGACAAGGATTGCTCTTTTAGACTCCACCAAGACCACGAAAAGCATTTTTCTTCCGTGAGTATATATATGTATGTTCTTGTTTTTTATACCTCATTTATCTGTGACCTATTTTACTTATTGTTTGCTTTGTTTTCGATTTTCCAAGAACTGCAGAGGAGCTCAGCTATGAGACGCCGGCTGTGGATCTGCTTTCTTGCTTTCTGATTTCTCTCTTAGACTCCACCAAGCCCAAGAAAAGGATTTTTCTTCCATGAGTATATATATGCATGTTCTTGTTTTTTATACCTTATATCTCTGTGACCTATTTTACTTATTGTTTTCTTTGTTTTCAATTTCCAAGAACTGTAGAAGAGCTCAACTATGAGACACCGGCTGTGGATCTACTTTCTTCCTTTGGCAGATCGAAGGCTTCAGATAATGAGATTGAGAATTAGAACACTGTTATGAATAGTCCACTACTTCTTTCTTGTTACTTCCTGAGCACTAGTGTGAATCTTATTGTTTTATCAGTAGAAAAATATGCACTAGTTGATCTTTTATTAAGCATTCAAGATGTTGTGAGCTCCTAGTAGCTCTTGAAGTTGTCTATTTTGGTTGAGCAGCTAATGAAGCTCCCAGTAGATTGTGATTTGTAGCTTAGAATTAGCTTTCAGTAGTTTAAGTTTTATCTTTCCTATATTGTTCATTTCCAGTTATTGAATAGAAAGCAAAGTTGCATGTCTCCAAGTTTATTCCACATTTTGATTTGTATATTTTCGTTTTGTTTAAAAATTTGACAGATGTCTATTTGAACTATAAATGGATATGACTGCAATAGCTACTAGCATTATCATGAATGCTGTTAAATTGTTCTTGGAGGTGAAAATTGTGCATTTCTTTTATTTTTCTGTTTATCAAACAATTCAGTTCAAATACTATATAAGGTTTTGGCCATATGTAAGTTTTGATAGAGAAGAAAGTTCAAGAATTTTATGTAAGATTATCCATCAAGAGATAAAATTGCTACTTTGAAAAGTTAAATTAGTCTATTTTTAAATATCTTGTCATGTTTTAATTTTTTTTACATTCTTTTTTAAATTATAACAATTTTTAAACAAAGTTAAAATCTTTGTCCAATGGAATAGATATTCTCCCCTGTTACAATGCTCTTATTGTTTAAGGACTGTACTAGAACTTTAAGATTAATATAATCTGTTTAGGTCTTTGTCCTTTTATTCAAAAGAAAAAAAATTAAAGAAACAAAAGTTTAACATCTAATTTATTATATAAATCATAATTTTTTTTTAATTGCAAAACATTTAATTTCTTTGTTCTTTAATATTGTTTTAATTATTTTTAAAAAAAAATTATTTTACTTATATTAATAAATTTATTATGTTTATTATGTCTACTTTATATTCAAATTAATTTTAAATTATATAACATGATATTATTGTTGATTTTTTCATTTTTATTACTAATGCATAAATTTCAATAGAAAAAAGATCCACATAACTTTTTGTAAAAATATGCAAAAAAATATACAAATAGACATGACGATTTTGGTGACTAAGGGATAAAATCATTACTTGAAAAAGCTATATTTTTTTGGAAATCAAAATTTTATATGATTTTACATTCTTTCTCTTAAGGATAAACATCTAGCATATTCTATAAATAATAGCTTGATTTTCATTGTATATTATTTAAATTCTTTCTAAAATTAATGTAATTATTATATATTTTTAAATTATTAAAATATATATTTATATTATTATATTTACTTTCTATTTATATTAATTATAAATAATTATTTAACTTGATAGTATTGTTAATGCATGTGTCAGTTTAGAAAAAAATATTGAATATTGATAATTGAAATAATATCACTATTTAAAAATAAAAATAAAAACCAAATATATATATTCTCCCATTCCATTTTTAATTATATATTTTTATAATTAAACAAAGGACATTTACATACACCTTGTTGTATAAATCATAGCTTACTTTCACTGCAAATCATTTTAAATTATCTATTTTATAAATTTATTTTTCAATTTTTAACAAAAATCTCTACATATTCTTACATTCCTTTCAAAGTATTTAAAATTATTTATTTTGTAGGTTTGTTTCAATTGTTTAATTCTTAAGAATTTTTATTGTAAAATTAATGTAATTATAATTTTTTTAATTACTAATAAAATTAGGAGCATCTTATCTTCTTTCCATTTATTTTAATTATAGGTGGTTCACGTTGATAATATTGTTAACTTTGATTTTGTATTGTTAATGCATAAGTCTAGAAAAGAAAATCCATCCATTTGATGCAAGAACATATAGAGGATCAAGATAGAAATGATAATTTCATTAGGATGATCAATAGATAAAATAACTACTTAATATCTACTTGCTCTTACATTCACTTTCAAATTATAATTATTTTCAAGGAAACAAAGGATGAACATCAATAATCTAATTGTTTTAAATGTTTAATTTTTAAATATTTTTATTTTTAAAAATAATGTAATTGTATGTTTTAAAATCATTAATAAATATTTTAATTATATATTTCATTTTTTTTTAGATTAATTTTGGATGATTTACTTATATAAAATTGTTTTTTAAATTTTTATTAGTTGTTTTTATATAAATTTTCAAGGTTAAATAATTTATTTGTATAAAAAAATTTGAACTATTAGATTGAAAAATCCATTCATTCTAGTAGTTTATATTTTTTATTATTTTAATTCTATTTGATTCACAACTAATTTAACTATTAAACTTATAAGAGAAGGAACTTAAAAATCTATAGGTTATCTTAGATTTAATGGACTAGGACTTCCCATTTTTTGAGGGAGAATTTAATGGACTAGGATTTCCCATTTTTGGAACTAATAAAATTAAAAAACAATTTTCTCTAAGTAAATCATCCATAATTAATCTAAATAAAAATATTTAAAAATTAAACATTTTAAACAATTAGATTATCATTCATCCTTTGTTTCCTTGAAAATAATTATAATTTGAAAGTGAATATAAGAGCAAGTAGATATTAAGTAGTGATTTTATCTCTTGATCATCCTAATGAAATCATAATTTATATCTTGATGCTCTATATATTCTTGCATGAGATCTATGGATTATCTTTTCTAGACTTATGCATTAACAATAAATAACCAAATTTAACAATATTATCAAGGTGAACCACTTATAATTAAAATAAATGGAAAGTAGATACAATGCTCTTAGTTATTTATTAGTAATTAAAAAAATTATAATTACATTAATTTTAAAATAAAAATTCTTAAGAATTAAACAATTGAGATGAACCTACAAAATAAATAATTTTTAATGCTTTGCAAGAAATGTAAGAGTATGTATAGATTTTTTTAAAAAATTGAACAAAAAAAGAATGTTATAAAATAGATAATTTAAAATGATTTGGAGTGAGAGTAAGCTATGATTTATACAACAAGGTGTGTGTAAATGTCCTTTGTTTAATTATAAAAATTATATAACAAAATATACATGCATACATACATACATACATACATACATACATACATACATACATACATATATATATATATATATGTATGTATGTATGTATGTATGTATGGTTTTTATTTTTATTTTTAAATAGTGATATTATTATTTTTTTCATTAGAAAGAAAAAGGAATGAGCATATAGAGATTTTATTTAAAGAAAACAACTTTTTAAAGTAGTGATATTATTTAAATTATCAATATTCAATTTTTTTTTCTAAATTAACACATATGCATTAACAATAAAAAGAATGAACAATACTATCAAGTTAAATAGTTTATAATTAATATAAATAGAAATTAAATATAATGATCTAAATATATTTTTTAATAATTTTAAAATATATAATAATTAATTAATTTTAGAAAGAATTTGCTTTCATAAAATTTAAAATTAAAACAATATTATAAAATAAAGAAATTTAAATAATTTACAATGAAAATCAAGCTATTATTTATAGAATATGTTAGATGTTTATCCTTAAGAAAAATAATTTCAAATCATATAAAGATTTTATTAAAAAAAAAAAAGCTTTTCCAAGTAATGATTTTATCTTAGTCACCAAAAATCATCATGTCTATCTGAATTTTCTCTACATGTTCTCCCAAGAATTTATGTGGATCTTTTTCTATTGAAATTTATGCATTAGTAATAAAAATAAAAAAATCAACAATAATATCATGTTATATGGGTAAACCCACAAAATTGGTTTACAATTCTAGTGAGGAAGGAAAATTGCAAAAAATGCCTCCCTGGAAAAAAAATTGGTTTTTGGGGGTTCAAATGAACTTTTGAACCTATTAAATGTTGGGTCCCACCATATTTCACATTTGCTGGAATTAAAAACAAAGGGAAAATTTGTGAAAAGGAGTTCGCTCGAACCTAGGTTCAAATGAACCCAGGTTCAAGCGAACCTCCAAGGGGGGTTCACTCGAACCTAGGTTCATTTGAACCCTCCTTTCCTCCCCTTCTCCCCCTTTGGCACCAAATTTCTCCAGAATTTTACCCTTCAAAGCTCGAGTTGAGGATGAAAATGGAGGAGACTTCACAAACCCAATTGGATGATGGCAGTCCTCGAACGATCTATCTAACAAATATAATTTTAATATGTTTTAGTTTTATTATGTATTTATTTTTTTAGTTTGATTAAACATAGGTTTTGAAAATCAAGCTCTTTGTTCTACACATGTGGAAAAATAGAAAATTATAAAAATAAAATTATAAAAAATATGTGTGTGCTAGGTATTGATGTGCTTGATCCAATAAAAAAAATTGAATTTCGATACATACAAAATAAGTTATGTTGTATACAGTTCATCTATGTCTAAATTGTAATTGGTTTGATGTTGAAACTTGATTAAGGAAAAACAATCAATAAAACACTATGAAACCAAATGAAAGTGCTAGATATCTTAGTTACAAATCTAAATTTGAAAAATTTAGAATTTTATGCTTCATGGAAAAAAAACTTATATTGTATACAATGAGTGTCACTCCTTAAAAATGGTGTTTACTGAAAAAACTAGTTTTCAAAGGAGATGGAAAAAGAAGTGCAACTGATTCCAAATTTTTTGAAAAAAATGTATTTAGAATCTATAGATAAAATTTCACAAATCACTAGTTTGCATCATCTTTAAATTCCTCACAGTTTAGCTACTATAGGTGCCCGAAAGTGGAGATTTAGTTAGAAAAAATTAGTTTAGTGTCGAGTTTGGCCAAAAATTGTAAACAAGTATTGTGGGATCACCCATATAGTTTAAAATTAATTTGGATATAAAGTAGATATAATAACCATAATAAATTTATTAATATAAGTAAAAAAAATTAGAATTGTTTTTTTAAGTAATTAAAATAATATTAAAGAATAAAGAAATTCAAATGTTTTGCAATTAAAATAAAATTATGATTTATATAATAAATTAGATGTTAAACTTTTTTTTCTTTAATTTTATTTCTTTTGGATAAAAGGACAAAAGCGTAAACAATTTATATTAATCTTAAAGTTGTAGTACATTCTTTAAACATTCAGTACATTCTTTAATCATACATATTAATCTATAAAAGGGGAGAATATCTATCCCACTCGGTAGAGATTTTAACTTTGTTTAAAATTTGCTATAATTTAAAAAAGAATGTAGAAAAATTAACATGACAAGGTTTAATCTTGAAAAAAATTAATTTAACTTTTCAAAGTAGTGATTCTATCTCTTGATGATGCTAATGAAATCATCATGTCTATCTCCATTTTATGGATAATCTTACATAAAATTCCTTGAATTTTCTTCTCTCTATCAAAACTTACATATCATATCATCACAAAGGGCCCAAACCTTATATAGTATTTGAATTGAATTGTTTGATAGACAAAAAAATAAAATAAAATAAACCCCAGGCATTCAAATGCACAACTTTCACCTCCAAGAACAATTTAATAGCATTCATAATAATACTAGTAGCTATTATAGTCATATCCATAATAGTTCAAATAAATATATTGAATGCTTAATAAAAGATCAACTAGTGCATATTTTTCTATTGATAAAACGATAAGATTCACACTAGTGCTCAGGAAGGAACAAGAAATAAGTACAACCTTTTATAGTGGACTACTCATAATAGTGTTCTAAGTCTCAATCTCATTATCTAAAGCCTTTGATCTACCAAAGGAAGAAAGCATATCCACAACCGACGTCTCATAGTTGAGCTCCTCTATAGTTCTTGGAAATTGAAAACAAAGAAAACAATAAGTAAAATATGTCACAGATAAATGAGATATAAAAAACAAGAACATACATAGATATACTCACGAAAAAAAAACCCTTTTTGTGGGCTTGGTGGATTCTAAGAGAGCAATTAGATTATGGGATTTCCCTAAATCGATCCTTCTCATGGGTACAAGGTTTTCCATTTCTATTTCAACATTAGATCATCAACTTACAATTTCTTGAAATAAAGTTGTAAACAATAGATGTTGAATAACAAGATTGTGGAAACAAAACTGGAGCTTTGGTGAAGTACATGCATGGATAACATTCTTCCATGCAATGCATTGCAGATTTATGAATACATAAATCATGGTCTAGAGCTCCCATTTTGGCATAGGTGTAAATTGATTGGGTTTGAGGGTTGTTTGTTGGATATGGTAAAAAATTGTGACTACCTTATGAGGACACCCATGTCTTCTATATATTATAATAACCATTTTCCATCTGAGACTGTTTTATTTTTTATGTGATCAAATATTTTAGGGTATCTACCAAACTTCTACAATTGTGTGGGTATAGTGTGTTTGAATTTGAACATGGTTTTCTTTATGCGTGGGGGAACTACTAACCGTTGACTGTGACAATAATTATTTAGGAAAATGGATTTTGGAAGAGGAACTGAATAGGTTAAGTGGGCCCACATCCACACACTAAGTATTCAAAGCTTAGTGTGTGATGTTTAATCCCAACCTACATTCTCCTTTTCCAAACTTGAAGTGTTCTAAGTATGATATTCATTTCCTCGAATCAGTTAGATCATTTTCTAGATTGTGTCAATCTGAGTATTGGATAGTCTCTAGCTTGATTGGCAGATCTACGGTTTTTTGCTAAGTTTAATATCATTAATCCTTAATAGTTTTATTTTACTTCTTTTCTTAATAAAGATTATAATCGACCCTATGGTATAAGGATTATGTAGTTTAATAAATTAA
Source organism: Sequoia sempervirens (assembly GCA_007258455.2). Lineage (NCBI taxonomy): Eukaryota > Viridiplantae > Streptophyta > Pinopsida > Cupressales > Cupressaceae > Sequoia > Sequoia sempervirens. Next base: position 46,693 of record VDFB02250706.1, read on the forward strand.
TAATATGAGTTTAATGGCACAAATGGCATAGTAGATGTTACCCTAAGTTATGCAATCACATATGTCCTTGGGTATGGAATGGCTCTTGAGATTCATGAGGAACTTCATATTAGTTTTCATTTTCAAATAAATAATCACTTATGTTTATACCAGTCTTTACTTACAAGGAATATTATGAATATTATTGTGGATTCTATTGAACATTGATAAAATTATAGTAAATTTGGTATTAATAAATGATCATAATTTATAACTATCTTAACTTGTCAAGTTTTATGATATATTATCTCAAAAGATAAGATTATAATATGCTATAATGAGTAATTATGTCGAGAGGCGTTATACAATGGAAGCGAAGAACCCATGTCAAGAAAAACTCTGCAAAATAAAATTGACGTCTTCCTTGAAGGTTGTTGTCTTAACCATACTATTGTGGACAAGAAAAATTTAACCCTTCTACTCTTTCTTGTTTTTTCCCTCCTTGTGCTTAATTGGATTGATTTTACCTTGATTTAATGTTGCAATGTGGCCCACACATTCACATTAGGTCTTGAATCTTTATGAATCACTAAGACTTTATGATGTCTTGTAAAAGTGTTGTGAAGTGTTGTAACACATTTTCACACATTTCTAGACTCTTCTTATTATAATTTTCCTGCGTAACCTCTTTTTATTACTTACCAAGTCTTATTTTAAAGTGTTGTAAAGTCTTGAAACAAAATTTCATGCTTTTCTAGGCTTGTCATCAATAAATACACCTTTCTTATGCTTTATTTGGCCCCTTTATGCACTTACATGCCTTAATTAAGTGTATTTTTGAATATAAACCCAACAAACATCATTTAAGACAACTTAATTTATGACACCCATTCACATGCCTTGAGTGGGATCCATTCACCATTAGGGGTGAATGATTCCCTATTGGCACAAAAATCAAAATAAATTCAAATTATTGGTTGTTTATATTTCTTAAGACCTAAGGTTGGGTTGTGATGTATTTTTGGGAAATTATGGCATAATTATGTATAAATATATGATTTTCTATTCATTTTAACCCCCATTCACCCATTCATTCAAGTATTTATTCATGCATTCAATTCATCATAGTATTTAGGCATTATAGCATTCTCATCATTCAATCAAGCATTCAAGCATCTTGGAGCAACATATCTTCAAACTTCAACATTAATCGTTTGGTCTGGTATGCAGATTTGTCAAAGAGATAGGTCTTAAAAGTGTCATCAAATTGTCAAAGATCATTAAAAGTCAACAAAACCCTATTTGAAGCTTGGAGAACACTTTCCCAACAGATTTTCTAGATTCGAATCTAACAACCTGTCAAGCAAAAAAGTTCAGATTTGGACCCACAGAGTTGAACCTTAACTTTTCAGAAATATGCAAGTGGACTAATTCGCCATCTATGGTGAATGAGTCCCAGTGCCAAGCTAGAAAAAGTATTTTCTAATTTTTTTTGTTCCCAGCATCTCGAAACCTGTTCCGACAATTTTCACCAGAAATAGGACTAATTTTCCATCTGTGGCGAATGAGTCCTAGTGGGCTTCAACACTGATCTCTGTAGCATTCCAAAAACTCTCAACATTAGATTTCAACCTCTAGGTGCACCTCATTCAGTTTCATTAAGTTTTGTTATTTTTTTGTTCATTATTTTAGTTCTTGCATATCACATGTTTTCAAATACTTTGCATTTCTTATTTTTGCATAAAAAATCAATCTATTTTATCAATCCTTTGCATTTATTTCATCTCATCTATGCATAATTCATCCATATTACATTAATCTTGAGTGTGAACATAGCTGATTTGTACCCTAATCCTTTCCTTTTAGGTGAAAGATCCTAGAAGTGAAAGAGAACATTGGGGTACGAAAACCCGTGTTTACATTTTGGTGAACCCAACTTTAGAACGTTTTCACTTTTGATCTCAAGTGCATTTAAATCCTAGGGCTAGTTTGCATCAAAATTGCATTAGGTTTTGCCTTGTTTTGCATCCTAGGGTTTTCAAAATTTCATTAGTGAAAAGATCATATAGATTTCATGTTTGCATTTCCAATCATTTAAAAACACTGAAATTTTACATCTGCATCATAGTTTTGCATGATACAATTTGAAAAGCATAAAATTAATCTTAAAATTTTTGAAAAAATTCAAAAAAAATCATCCCTAGACTCATTTTCCAACCTGGGAAAATTAGTCTAGTTGCATATTTTGCACTATAATTTCTGTCATTTTTAGAGAATTTTCTACATTTCTACTTTTTGTTATTGCATCTCTATCACTGTTTCCAAATTTACTATTTCTTGCATTTATTTTTCTTTCATTCATTTTAAACATGGCTTTTTGATTTAATAAGTTTTGGATGTCATTAAAATATTTAGTGGACATGTCAAAGTGTGCCTTTGGAATTGATCCTAATGACCTTGAACTTCCTCATGCTCCTTCAACTCCTCATGAATTTCCTCCTCATGATGTTTACATCATTGGAGAAGATGATGGCAACATGAATAAGTTCTTAAATCAATTCCTTGAAAACCTTGAAGCTAATGCATCCTTTTATCTGTCCATGAAACAATTAGACCTTCCTACTATATCAAATCTTGATATGTTTGGATATTTACGTCTTGAAACAAATGAAGCACCTAAGTTCCCTCCCTCAGGTGGACCTAGTTCTTCTACACAACCAACTCCTCAACCATTCTATGATAACGAAGTCACTAGTACTCCAATCAACCATGAAGAACTTATGGAAAAGGTTTTACCATCTTAAGCAAGCAAGGATGTGACACAACAACTAAACATAACATTCATCAACTTTTAGAACAAAGTCCAAAAGATGAAAAAACAATAGGGCTAGGATATCAAGATCCTCCTCATGACAAAAAGTCCCCTTTAGAATATTGGAGACTTTGTAATGATGGCATGATGATCTTTGATTATCCCCCTGACTTGAACATCCTTCTTCCTCCTAAACAACCCATGAATAATAATAATCATAAGGATACAAGGATCTCGATGGGTCCTCTTCCTCCTTCAATTCATGAAAAGGGTGAATCAAGTAAATGCAAATGACCTTACAAGTTGAAAAAACTAAAGTTTCCTCTCCATCCACCACCTAAATGTGAAAGGAAATTGCAAATTCTTTTAAACAGAGGTCTCATCATAATACCACCTATGAATAGGCTGGTAATATGTCCTAAATATTCCAACGTACACTATTGTAAATACCATCGTGTTCTTGGCCACTACAACAAAGAGTGTCAAACATTGAAGGAAATATTGAGTAAGTACCACTTTGATGACACTGATTGCTATCCCATAGTACACTTTCCCACTCCTTAACATGCAATAGTTGTAGAATATTCCATTCTCACTATTGCATAACCTCTCCCATCACCTATCTTGGCTCATTCTTGCCTTGCACTCAGTGGGGGAAAGAAGATGTTAGCCTTGTCCTAGTAATGCATTTTTCCTTTTCCCCTAGCTATGTTTTTCACCTTCTGCTTATCGTGACTGAGATTGGGAGGTGGATGACTTGTTTGATGGTTGACTTGCCTTTGCATTACTAGTATTTTTCTTTTCTTTGGTGTGATTTCTTTTTCGTAATGTGATCCCTCATGATGTATTGTTTGATGTTCTCTCTCTCTTTGTGCAATTCATCTATATGTCATACATTGCTTTCACTTTTATTTTTCACTTTTTTTGTGTTTTCATTTTGGGGATGATGCAAAGTGTTGAGATGTCCTATGTCTCTTCCATGTTGACCCAAAAGGACCTCCTTTCCTTTTACTTTTTACTTTTTTCTTCTATTTTCCTTTTGGGGATGACGCAAGGAATTGAGACCGAAATTTTTCCTTCATGTTGACCCACAAGGCTTTCCTTTTCATTCTATCTTTTTCTTTTATCTTTTCGCCTTTTGTTTTGTGTTTTCAAATTGGGGATGATGCAAAGTGTTGAGACATCCTATGTCTCCTCCATGTTGACCCAAAAATGGATTCTTTTTCTTTTTCTTTTCACTCTCTTTGTGTCATTCTTCCAGTTCTATGTGTATTTGGGGAATGATGATAGTTCTAAGCTCTTTAATCAAAAAATTGTAGCAACGAACATACTAACCCCTAATCCATAGATCCCTTATGTTTTTGGTGTGTTCCTTTTTGGGGGAAACTCCTCTTTCTTTTGCCCCTTTTTCATTTGCATGATGCATCCTTACTTGAAAACATATGACGACATAGGAATTTTGAAGTTGGGTCTCATTTATTATTTCTTTTTTGCATTTTTCATTCACCACTTTAAAGCAATTTATCACAAAATAGTGTGTAGCAATTCCTTTAAAGTGGGGGCATACAATGGAATTATTCATTTTGCATTTTTATTTTCCTTGATTCTTAGTGCAACCTTCTTGTTTCATACGACGTGTTTGTCACTTTGTGGATGACATTGGGTGTGATGTCCTTCATAAGTGTGATCTATCTTAGCCTATTACATTCCTCTTAGTGGCATAATGCAACACACTGCATCCCCTAAGTTGATAATATTATATTGTTTGATTGTTCCTCTCTTGGAGACATTAGACACAATGTTCCCTAAGTTATAGACCTCGCATGAACTAAGCAAGACTCCTTTGAACATTCTTTTGTATGTTAAATTTTGCATTTATATGGCCACCAAGTTGCATAACACAACTTGCATGCCTGCGGTGCCATCACATTTGTTCATGATTTCTAAGCAAACAAAGATTTTCTTGTCTCATGAAGCATGAATTTTTTTTTTCCTTTGTGGCACCTTATTAAATTTATCAGGAGGTATAAATTTAGTATGGTTGAGAAGGAAGCCCATTCTGAGGCATGAATTTTCCCCATAGCCACCTATGTGTTTGTGAGTGCATACCAGCCGTGAGTGTATGTTTCTCACCTTTTGGGATTTCTCACCAGACAGACATCCATGAGTTCCATCATCCTAGAGTGAGTATGCATTTTCTTTACAAACAAACAATCTAGATCTAATCCACAACGGGCTAGACAAACGATTGAAGCTTGATCTGATTCTTTATTTCATCCTTCTCTTTCTTTTTCTTCTCTTTTCCTTTCATGTGTGTTCTTTGTGCTTATGTTTATTTTTCCATGGGATCTTCATCTTGGTGGATTGATCATCCCTCTTGGTCATTGTTGTCTCATCTTTCTAAGCATTAGTTCAATGCAACCCCTCTTGAGATGCATTGATCTACTTTAGCATGAGTTTGAATCAAGTTCATCCTCTCACTAAAGTGGGGGCTAAATGTGGACACGGAAAAAGTAACCCTTCTATTTTTTCTTATTTTGTCCCTCCTTGTGCTTAATTGGATTGATTTTACCTTGATTTAATGTTGCAATGTGGCCCACATATTCACAAATTAGGTCTTGAATCTTTATGAATCATTAAGACTTTATGATGTCTTGTAAAAGTATTGTGAAGTGTTGTAACACATTTTCACACTTTTCTAGACTCTTCTTCTTATAATTCACCTACATAATCTCTTTTTGTCACTTACCAAGTCTTATTTTAAAGTGTTGTAAAGTCTTGTAACAAACTTTAACGCTTTTCTAGGCTTGTCATAAATAAATACACCTTTCTTATGCTTTATTTGGCCCCTTTATGCACTTATAGGCCTTAATTAAGTGTATTTTTTAATATAAACCCAACAAATATCATTTAAGATAACTTAATTTCTAACACCCATTCACATGCCTTGAGTGTGAATCATTTGCCATTAGGGGCGAATGAGTCACTTTTGGCACAAAAATCAAAATAAATTTAAATTACTAGTGGGTTTTTATTTCTTAAGACCTAAGGTCGGCCTATGATGTTGTATTTTTGGGAAACTAGTGTGTAATTGTGTATAAATATATGATTTTCTATTCATTTAACCTCCATTCACCCATTCATTCAAGTATTCATTCATGCATTCAATTCATCATAGCATTTAGGCAATCTAGCATTCTCATCATTCAATCAAGCATTCAAGCACCTTGGAGGAGCATATCTTCAAACTTCAACATCAAGGGTTTGGTCTTGCATCCATATTTTTCAAAGAGTTAGGTCTTAAAAGTGTCATAAAATTGTCAAAGATCATTTAAAGTCAACAAAACCCTATTTGAAGCTTGGAGAACACTTCCCATCAGATTTTCTAGATTCAAATCCGATAACCTGTCACGCAGAAAAGTATAGATCAGGACCCATAGAGTTGACCCTTAACTTTTTAGAAATTTGTAGGTGGACTAATTCCCCATCTATGGCGAATGAGTCCCAGTGGGATTCAACACTGATATCTACAACATTCTAGAACCTCTCAACATCAACTCTCAGCCTCCAGGTGCACCTCATTCAATTTCATTATGTTTCGTTATTTGTTTGTTCATGACTTTAGTTCTTCTTGCATATCACAACATGTTTTCAAAAACTTTACATTTCTTAGTTTTGCATACAAAATCAGTCTATTTTATCAGTCCTTTTCATTTAGTTCATCTCATCTAGGCATACTTCATCCATATTACATTAATCTTGAGTATGAACATAGCCGATTTTTACCCTATTCATTTCCTTTTAGGTGAAAGATCCTAGAAGTGAAAGAGAACATTAGGATACCAAAACCCGTGTTTACAACCGTTACAATGAAATTAATGCTAGCAGTTATGGTAGGGTAGTCGAAAGTGGCATTGGTATGGAAGGGTAGTGGAGAGTAGTGTTTGCAAGCAAACCATTTCAAATCATGTTGAAACACATTTTATATAAATGAATTTATATATTTGAGCACTAGAAAAATAAACATAGAGTTCTCCTAACCAGATCTAATTCACATATAGATCATCTGAGGACTATATTTCCAATGTTTCATGGGCCATGCCGTTGGAAATGGTGGAGGACAAAAAATAGTGCATTTAAGTAAAGTAGATATATAGTAGAGGTGTTGAATATGCAAAATCGTTAGTTTTTTCTTTTCTTTTCCAGATATCTGATGATAGGATAAGTATGCTTCTTTCTTTTCTCTTACTTTTTGTAGTGTTTTCGGTAGTCTCTCATATTTATGTAGTGGTTTTTGAGATGACACAAGTTTTAAGTTCATTAATGAAATCATTAGATTTGGCATGGCAATAATGAAATGGTCCATCTCAATGTTTTTTATTTCTTTGTAGGGCACAAGTTGTCAAGAGTTCAAATAGAATAAAACCTATAGGGTTGCTGCCTTGTTTCCCCAAACAACAAGGGAATATAGAAAAAAAATGTAGAATAAAAAATAGACTTGGAGACACAAAACCATACATGCAAACTTGCTTCTTTTATTAACTAGAAAAATGACAATTACAAAATGCTTTGAAACTTGAAACTACATTCTATTGATTACAAACTAAACTTGTAGCTTTTTGGAGCTACACCTACAAACTCAAGAAACTATTAGGAGCTTCTTAGATTTCTCTTTCCTTCTATTCGATTGGAGCTATATGCTGCTCCTAGAAAACACTGGGCGATCAGCAGCTTTCAACTACTCACTGTAAACACTCTGTAAAATGTTCTTAGAACATTCTCTATTGCTGCTACAACTTCTCTTTTTTGCAACTTGCTACTCACTTCTTCTTGCTACTGCAAAAACTCACTAACTACATTCATTCATTCATTCCTTTTGTCTTCACAAAATTCCCTCTCAAGATTTGAATCTACCTACCACATTTAATTCTTCAGAAAAATGAGTTGCACATCAGGAGAAAGTTGGGAAAGAAATCCCCAAAAATCAATCTTCCAGTTGTGTTCACAACAAATGCCCTTGACAGGTAGGTGGCAATGGGAGGAGGCTTCAGGGAAATTAATTTCTCCAACACTCCGCCTTTGTCCTGAGCTGATGAAAAAATATCAATCTTGATCCAAATCAACAACACCCTAACTATTCCTTAGGTGCTCAAAATTGTCCCTGCTCAAAGGCTTGGTGAATATGTCTAATAGTTGTTTCTCATACCTACAAAATTCCATTCTAATTTCACCATTTTCAACCAATTCTCTAATAAAGTGATACCTAATTTCAATGTGCTTGCTTCTTCCATGAAACACAATATTTTTTTGTCAAAGCTATTGATGAAACAATGTCACAAAATATTGTTGTTCCATCCTCTTGTTCCTCTCTCAAATCTGCCAAGATTCTTCTCAGCTAAATAGCTTGACATGTTGATGCATTTGTTGCTATATACTCAACCTTAGTTGTAGATAAGGAAACTGTGGGTTGTTTATTGGAAGCCCATGAGATAGCTCTCGAACCCAAAATCATTTGCTGCACCATAAAAAATACCATATCCTTTGGTTCCACTCACATACCTCAGGATTCTTTTACTTGCTTGTCAATGTGACTCTTTTGGAGTCTCCATAAATATGGAAACCAGACTTACACTGTGCATTCTATCAGGCCTATTTATCAATTTAAATACATAAAGATTCCAACCAAATTCTTATACATGGTCAGATTCACATTGCTTCTGCAATCTTCCTTGCTCAACTTTAGACCTATGGATGTTGGTGTGGGGGCAGGCTTGCTATCTTGCTTCCTAAACCTTTTCAAAATCTCTACACTACATACTTTGCTTGAGAGATAAAAATACCATCATGCATTTTTTTTACATCTATGCCTAGAAAATACCTCAAGAGACCTAAATTTGTCATTTCAAACTCTCTTTTCATGGCCTCTTTAAAATCAACAATGAGGAAATCATCATCCCTAGTAAGAACTAAATCATCAACATACAAGACAACAATTAAAACCATACCATCGACATCCTTGATGTAAAGAGAGTGCTCGCCATCGCTTTTGCTAAAGTCATTTTTCATCAAATATGAGTCAATCTTGTTGTACCATGCCCATGGAGGTTGCTTCATCCCATAAAGAGCTTTCTTCAACCTGTATACTTTGTTTTCTTGACCTAGAACTTCATAACTAGGTGGCTTGTCCACATATACCTCTTCTTTCAATAGTCCATTTAAGAAGGTGAACTTCACATCCATTTGAAACACCTTCCACTTGTGATGGGCTGCAATTGCTATGACTTCTCACACAATCTCCATCCTTGCTACTAGAGAAAATGTCTCATCATAATCTCTCCCAAACTATTGTTTGTATCCCTTGACAACTAATCTTGCCTTATGCCTTTCTATTCTTCCATTGGCATTGTTTTTGGTCTTGTAGACCCATTTCACTCCAATTACTTGCTTGTTTGGAGGAAAATTAGCTAACTCCCATATTGTGTTCCTATCTATTGCATCTATCTCCTCATCCATGGCCTCACACCATTTCTCCTCTTTCACAACATCCTCAAAATAAATTGGATCACTATGAGAAAATAATGCAAGATTCACACTCTCATCAAATTCTTCATCATACCTTTCATTTTGGTAGATCTCCCTTAGACTCTTGGTATTCTTTGGCATTAGGGAGGAGAGAGTGGGGTTTGAACTTCCACTACTATTGTTGCTTTGCTGAGTAGACCCTGTCTGGAGTTGTCGGGAGCTCTTGAGAGCCAATCCTTGGGTTGTCTGTGGTTTCTTTCCTTTCTGTCTGCTCATGTCAAGAGTTGTCATGACTTGTCAGGAGCTCTCTACCTATGACTGTGCAGTGGTTTGGAGTGAT